>PVJD01005964.1:0-106607 GCA_004026545.1 Mormoops blainvillei
TTCTTTAAACTATCACTTATTGAAGAGTCTACGCACTAGACATTTAAAAGCCACTTTTTAGACTTTGTAAAAGAAACTGGGATCACGTATATTATCCCCATCTGCACACGAGAAAACTCAGAAAACCACATACGTTCAAAAGCTCCCGGCTTTTTGTGCATACGACACTACCTCTCTAGACAAATCTGCGTTCAAAGAGCTTAGAGTGCAACACAGTGGTCTTTCAACATAGACCAGTGAATCCCTTCCATCTGCAGGATGAGGGAAGGCTTCTGAGAAGAGAGCTGCGTCTTGAAATGTGAGTTGAGTCAGGCGGGCGGAAGGGAATATGTCTTAAGCCCTGGGGATGTGAAAGGACTTGATACCTTCTAGGAACCGAGGAGTTCAGTGGATTGAACACCACGTGAAGGGTGAGGTTTGGGGAGGAGAAGGAACGGGGAGGCAGGTGGCAGACCGTGGAGGAAACAGCACGCCATGAGAAGAAGCGGGTAACAGGGGCTTCAGCAGTAGAGCGATTTGTTAAAATGTGCCCTTTAGAAAGTCTGTGTTAACTGTTTTCAACTTTAAAAAGGGCCATTTCATATTGATTTGGAATATATTGCTCTGCAAGCGCCCATTCCCATTTCCTCAGATATTCTCCACTCACCTTTTCCTCCGTCCTTCTGTCCTCCCTCTCTGTCCCCTCATCGGATCAGAACTTCCCTGTCGTCCCTGATGCCTCTCATGTCTGTATCGGCTCCGCTGCCCCTCGGGGACAATGAAGGAGGTATCCCTGCTCCTCTGGTTAGAGGCCTTGCCCCCCTAGGACCTCTGGATCTCATCCCACTGTCTGTCCTCTTGTCCCCTTTCATCCCTGGGTCATCCCCAATCATTCCCACTAGAAACAAAAATGCTCCGGCATCTTCCATGAGGCAGTGCCTGCCCTTGGCCCCACACCCTCCTCCAGCTTCTCCTAGAAGAGAGGTGTCTGCACACTGTCCTCACCCACTCACTCCCCACGGCCTTCCTGACGCTCTCCAGCGGGGCTCCCACCATAGCCTCCTAAAAGCTCCAAATAACTGAATCAATTATGTTTTTAAATGGAGGTATAGAGTAATTAAAACTACATAAAATTGGAAATCAGCTTCTCAGGATCATTAGCCACAGGGGCTATGACTACTGGCTGAGACAGCACCGACCCCCAGTGATTTTTTTTTTTTGATGTAAATCATATTATGTCACTCCCCTAATTAAACTCCTTCCTTTGGTTGCTTGCTGTTGCACTTGGCACAACGCCGAAACTACTTCTGACAAAACCTTCCGAAACGCCCTTTGGCTACCCTTCTTGGCCACGTTTTCTCCCTCGCCCCGTGGGCTCCCGTGACAGACGTGCCTGAAGTCCCCCCGACGCGCAGCTGTTGGACGCCCCACAGCAGCCTTGGCGTGGGCTACGCCTGTTCCGCCCTCGCTCGTGGCGGGTCCCTTGTCCTGCAGCTGCTATGGCGCCTGATCAGAGACAATCTTCCCTGACCCGCCTATAAATATGTCCACCTCTATCATGCTCGGTCACCATGCCCTGATCATTTCTGTGACTGCATCCACATCCACTTGTAATTATACATTTGTCATCTGTTTATTATTGGCCTTTTCACTGGACTGCAAGGCCCACAAGGAGTGCGCCTGCTCACTGGTGTTTTTGCTGCTCAAAACGGTGTCTGGCACACAGTGAGTGGTCAACAAACAGCATCGTATGCTGTGGATAAACCAAGTATGACAAAGGCTGAAGCCTCTCCATCACGCATGCTCATTCGTTCATTCAGTGTTTAGTTAGGAGTTGCTATGTGCTACTGGCAAAGATAAACAAATAAACCGACTCTGCCCTCGGGAAGCGTGCGATTTAGTGGTAGAAGTAGGTAACTGAATACAATATAATAAGTGTGCTATTAAAGAACTGCTCAGAGTTATGGGCACCAGGAAGAGGAACGAGTAACCTGGGCATTAAGAGAGAGCGGCAGGTGGTTGAGGCTTCCAGGAGAAGGGAACTGAGTTAAACATAACAGGAGTTAACCTGGTGGAAGATCATACATTATTCCTACAAAGGGGTCTATAGGAAAAGGCAAGGAATGTCAAAGAACGTGCTGAATGTGTGCAGCATATCAAACGCAGCTGAGCGAGAGGACAGGCAACCTAGAAGGCTGGGCCATGTAGGACCTTCGTGCCACACGAAGAAGCTTGGATTTTATGCTGTTGGCATTAGCAAAAGTTTTCACCAAGATAGGGACATCATTTCACTTTCGTTCCATATCAACCGTGCTAGGGCTGTGTAGAAGTCGGACTGAAGGGTTACAGACGGGAAGACACCAAGTCTATTGCTATCATCCAGGAGATGAATGATGGCAACTTGAACTCAGTCCCCGGTTGTAGGAATTCAGCTTAAGTGATCCATTTCAGAAGTACTCAGGAAGTAAATTAGCGGCGACCTTGGCAAGGGTAGTTTTGGTGCCCCGAGGGGAAGGGCAAACACGATTCCATAGCTGCGGAAATCACGGGAACTGCAGAAGTGAAGATCAGTCGTTCCCAAACCCGGCTACGGATCAGAAGCGCCGGGAGAGCTTCTGAAAAACAATGGCTAAACGCCAGGACGAGAGTCGGCCTCCGTGAGCAGCGCCCAGCAACCCCTATGGTGACAAGTTCCTCGGGTAAATCTTACACAAATATCCACACCTTCGCTTTGAAGGAATAACTCAGAGATGGAGGCACAGGGGCTAAGAGAATTAGTTCATAAAAAGTAAATCTCTCACTAAAGACCGGATCTTCACTCCCCATACTAACCCATCTTAAGTCAGGTCAACAATTTAATTAGTAAAAATTCAATAAAAATTAAGTACCTAAAACAAAATTGTGCAAGAGACTGTGGGGAATACCAATAAAGAACTTGAAGTCAGCCTTGGGGGCCAGAAATGAACGTGACTCCATCAGACACTTTGCAGGACCAAACGGCGAGGCACCGTCTGTGTCATCAGGTGGCAGCACAGGTGGCCGTCTGGGACCTCAGGGGCTCTAATCCTGTCCTCGTGTCTCCAATTCTTACTCTTGCGTGTTCATTTCAAATCCCGCCGCATTCACAAAACTCGTTCACAAATTCTTTCCTCTCTCTTGAGGTGTGCTCTTTTCTGTGGACTGTCCAAAGCACCCTGTTCTTCTAAAGGCACCTGAGAGCTTCCGGGCGCAGTCTCTGCCTTGCGTGGTGGAAGGGGTGCCCCACACGCCCACGCAGTTCCTGGACAGCAGCAGCGTGTCCTACCCTTCACCTCAACTCTGAGGTACCTGGGTTAGTGTCAGGTTCCACTTGTGAAAGGTTCAGTTCCACAAGACTTCCCCTGCCCTACACACACACACACACACACACTTCAGATTCCATTCACAGGCCCAGGTTATTAGAAGTGCTCCTGGATGACAGACTGGAGACTGGAAACTCCAATAACCCCCTTCTTGTGTTCGATTAATTTGTTAGGGAGGCTCACAGAACTCAAAGAAACCTTCTCCTTACTAGATTTCAGATTTGTCATAAGAGATATAACTCAGAAACAGCCGGATGGAAGAGATGCACAGGACAAAGTTGGGGGAAGGGGAGCAGAGCCTCCACGTCCCGTCTCTGTCCCCAAATCCCCACAAGTTCAACCGCTCTTGGAACCCCATCCTTTTGGCTTTAGAGGAGGCTTCATTCTGAGGCAAGACTGATTAAATCATTGGCCTTTAGCAATTGAAACTGATCTCAGCCCCTCTTCTCTCCCCTAGGTAGAGGGGAGGGCTAGGGGGGACTGAAAATTCCATCCCTCTAATCCCCTCTAATCACATGGTTAGTTCCTCTGGGGATCCACCTCCATCCCTGGCAGTCCTGGGGACATCCAAACGTCACCTCCTTAATATAGTGAAAAACACCTCTACTCCGGGGTTTGAGGAGCCATGAGCAGGAACCTGGGATGAAGACCAAACACATATTTTTCTTATAAATTACAATACTGCAGCTGTCATGTATTGAGCATGTATCATGGGCCTTACACATTACATCACTTTGCTGAGAACCCACTCACACATGAAAAATTTACCCTGGATTATTATCTCTCTATCGCGGGGGAGAATATAAAGCTGGGGGGGCTTGCGACCAGCAAGGGTCGGGGTGGGCCCGAAACACCACTTGGCAAAGCCTGCCCTTTGTCACCGGGCTACGATGACTCCTTTTCAAATAGCGGCCTTTTGGGGATCCATGAAAAAATATATATCATAAATAAGGTTAGTCACCCATCAAATTACACATTTAAATAGATTCGTCTTTTCAATTCCAAGCCACTGAAACATCAGACAATGAGGCCCTTTAGAATTCCTACCCACTGCTAATAGGTATGTATGTGTGCTTCATGGGCATGTCATGACCTTGAACTAGTGGGAAATGAAAGTGAGACACTGTCACAAGGGAGCACCAAGGCTGCACACTTTCAACTCCCGGAAACGGTACGCTCAGCAGGAGTGTTAGAGAAAAACAAGGCCAAATGCAATCCTATATCATTCACATAATTCATGAATTAAATACATCATCCTTTACCTCAATACCTATCTTGCCTTTGTTAACAATTAACATCAAGGATGTAACACACTATTAATGCTTGTTGAAATTAAACGTTAAAATTTCTACAGCTATGGGCCTCACTCAAAGAATACAAGCACCAAAAGAAGTAAAGATATGAAACAGGCAAGCTGAAGGGTGAGAATTTGCTACCCAAATATATATTTTATTTTACCAAAAGTCCACCCATTTTGTTAAATAGTAACCCTTCCATGCATATCATTTATTTCTATACACAGCTTTTCAGAAGCTCTCCTTGGCCTAAACCAGGCCTAGCAGTTACCATCCCAGACACATCTTTCTAGACATGCCCACGTGGTGCGAAAATATTAACGACATCCACCATCTAATTTAGTCTTTTCCTGGGCCCATCTGTTCCCTAAAAGTCACAATTTACTGTAGAGAATATTATCTCAGACAAATGACCTGGTTTAAGCCTGAGAAAAATCCTGCTCCCTGTCGCCTTCCACTATTGAACATGGGAAAAATAAAATGTCACTGCTGGAGTGCCGTCAAGAGCAGTAACAGAGGGGACTCGAGCAGGAGGGAAGGCCGGTCAGAGGCAAGGGAGCGGGAAAGGAGGCAGCCCAGCGAGGGTGAGCGGGAGGCACTTTAAAACAATCAGGGGAGGAAGAGAAGACGATGAACTGAGCCCGGGCTCCCAGTTCTGAACACCAAGTTCCAAGCTCAGCTCTTGGTTCTGTTTCTCACCTTGGGCAAATCCCTTGGTTTCTCTGTATCCTCATGTAGCTCCAGGAAGTTGGCAAAATTAAGTGAGGAGAAAGTGTCTTACAGAACCTAGGGAAATGCCAGTCCTTGCTACTGATAAAATAAAAGCTAAGCTACCTGTGACCAAAAAAAATACATAAATCATCAACGTGGTATTAATAAGCCCTCTGATTTGTGGTAATGGTGATTAACTCAGGAAATGCAAATCATTTAATGTCAACCCTCTGCCTTCACCCTTTCCTCTTTCTAAACACATTCCGCCTCAAGATTTGACTTTTGAACATTTTCTCTGACATCCTGGCTTCAGTTTGCTCCATCACTTTAAAGAAATGTCTTAATTCTTTACAAAGAAAGTAGAATCCCACCTCCCGTAAGTATCAGTGCACCGGGAGGCCCTTGCAGGGCAGCCAGTCCAATCCGTCCCGCTCTCAATTAGCCTTCACTACATCCAGTTATATTTTAATCTTTCCAACCTCTTTTCTTTCCTGCTCCCCTTCTCTTGGGCCCTCTCCAACACACAGTATCTCTCTGTGATAAAGTGACAGTCTAAATTCAATGCCTTGTTGTCAAGTCAGACACTGAGACACAGATCACCACCTCCCTGCTTTGACATTGATACTTCAGTACATGCAGCCTTGGGCTAAAATGACACCAGCTGCCAAATGACACTGGAAACTCATATATTGCCTATTTTCCACTCATATCCCAACTCAATTTCAGAACTGTAGTTTTTCAGGGTTGTTTTCTTTCTTTCTTTTTTTGTTTCGTAAAAATAAATTGACAGAGTATAAATTCTTTTGTCTCAACTAGTTTGTATTATGCCCAAGTGCCTTCCTTTCACGAACTCATTTGAAAATTGCAGTCTCATGCCTTGGGCTGTCAGCTCTTTTATAAATACGTCGGCTTCTACACATTCACGTTTCCTTCCACATTCTTATCCAGTATACTTGGAACTCAGCAAATCCGTGCTCCAGGGCTGCGCTGCCCACAGTTCTCAACAGTATCAACAGGAGTCAGGGCCAAGGCTCAATCCCAGGTGGGCCATTAACTAGCCGCAATCCTTCCCAAATTACTTGCCTCTCTTACCTGGAGTTTCCTGTCCCATTGACATGGGGAGGCGAAACAGCTAAGGTAAGGAAGGCATAGAAAATGTGGGATAGCATCCATGCCTGCCACCCACTGAGGCTACACAGATGCTGCCGTTCACTTTATAGAAATGCGTTTAGTACGATATAATCCATTAGAATTTTTAAATTAATGCTGAGCATGTGACAAACTGCAGAGTAGACTTTGAGCTAGGCATTCTACACAGGACATTAGCTTGGGGTCCTCTTGACTTGTCTCTGGTGGGAGAGAAAAAAATCATCTATTTCTTTTAATTGCTTATAGTGCTCTCTTAAAATTAAATAAAACATAATAAGAAGTAAAACATCACAGTTTAACTCTGATTAGCCCTCGCAAAAGGTACTACCTAAAAAAAAAAAAGAAAAACATCTAATATATTAAATGCGTGTTCCATTGGGAGAGAACCCAATAGCCTACCCTCCAGCATGGCTAACTATTAAGTTTCCATTCCTCCAGAGTTCTGAACAACCACCTGCCCAACTTCATTCTTAAAGCAGTGAATGAATCAAGTCCATTTTTTAAATATCTATTTATGACAGTAAATTCTAAAACAGAGATATCCTATACAGGGCAGTTCTACTAATTGTACTGCTTCTCAGATATTTTTTTAAAAATTAAGTTGATTGTGATCATTAAATTCAACCACATAGTTGTGATAACCTAAAAGTATATGACATAATGTTAATTCAGCAAAAATATCTCTGTAATTTCAGGTTTTAGCAATTTATTTTTGGATTTTAAAAGCTCATGTTCCCAATACTTTATTTAAATAGAGTCTTGAGAAACATGAAGCATGATTTTCAACAATTATCACATTTTAATTGATAGCACCCATTTATCTAATAACTTAATACTTGGAAGCCATTTGTTGAAAAAATTCACTAATTCAGATGCTTTGATATTTTAAAAAGTATTTTCCCTCAATATAAACCTGTTTCTGATTTAAGAAGCTTTACTAGTATTAATGCTCCTGTGCCTAATCTCATTTACCATTAGAGAACCCTTACTTCTTCAATTTTTTAAATACTTTCTTAAAATCAAAGGATTTAAGAATAGATTAGTGTCTATCTAAGCCATATAATTGACTTTTGGATTTTTTTAAAACTTATCTGGTCATGTCCATTCAACAAAGGCATCAGATGGCTCACATCTGAAGTTCTCCCACAAAACAACTTTAATTTGATAATCAACAAATCCATCTTTAGAAAACTCAAAACTAAATAAATGTACATTATTTGACATTTCCACATTGACATGAACTCCCTTCAACACAGTCATTTAAAAAACCTTTTATTTGGTCCCCCAATAATCTCCAAACCTATTCTTTTTGTGCCAAATTGAAGGTCTATTCACCACTCAGGCTACAGTAAAATAATGTGGAATCCTCTGTCTATGTAATTAGCATCGAAGAACAAATGTTTCTAACAAGTATAGCATTAAAAAACATTTGCACATTAGTGACTAGCACAGTTTTCACTTAACACCTCTAGCAACAAGTTATATGTACTCAAACACAGATAAATAAACAACCCAATTCCATTCTAGAGCTCCCTTCAAGGGTGTCTAATATAGTAAAGAAATATTCCTTCCTTATAAAGAATGTTGCTTTCACCCAAGGGGTTGCTTCCAATCCCCTGTAAAGTGAGAAGGCAAAGGCAAACATATATAAATAAATATGAATAAAATTATTAACATAGCAGTTTCTTATTTATTTAAGGCTGATCAGCAAAAGAAGTTAAAAGCATGCACCAGAGGCATTGGTGAGTCTCAACATGGCAGGGGCGAGATGCCACCCAGGTCTCTGAGCGTCGCTACAGAGCCCAGGCACCTACGGCCGAATCCCAGCGCCACTGTTTTTACGTTAAATTAGCATTTAGCAGGCTACTCAAACTCTCTGAGTCCCAAGTGCCTCTTCTGCCAAATGGAGCTCATAAGGGTGTCTTCCTCTTTGGGGGTTTTATGAGGCTTCTATCAGATTACCCCGTGAAAGCACCTAGAAGAACACCTGATGCCTATACAGCACTCAAACAATGTCAGCCATTATCTCCATCATCATCTCACTGCACTGCAAAAAAACAACTGGATGTCAAGGTAGTTGAATGACTTCAATTCTTCCAGATACAGATAAGGCCCATGGGCAGACCCCAAGCCAGCTACTGAACCCCTATATTCAGACCACAAGTCTCAGGCTCTATTCATCAGACATCAAGCGCCTCTCACTGCCAGCACATATCTAAACCAAAAGCACAATCTGGTTACTCACGCGATGTCACATTAATATGTAAATTCATCACTGCAGCAAGAAAATCACAAACAAGTAGTTCATTCATGACTCATTTTATTCATGATAATCTCAAACTTGTCACCCCAAGATTGGATCTTATAGCTACAGTCAAATGAAGTAAACACATTCACATCCAAATTCACTTAGCGATGTCCAAAAACATCAATATAAACAAGCTATCTGAGCGAAGATATGGTTAGTCCACCAAACATGGACTGTCAGATACGGAGGAGAAAATGCGCCATTATTTTGAGGAGAACAAGCATAAACGATGAGCGAGCATCATCAATTCACACACGCGGAGTCCCCTTGCTTTATGGCTGCATTCGGTGACCGCACACAGGTCGGTCTCAGAAATCTGTGCGAGAGGAAGTTTCACCCTCAAAATGCAGCCTCGTGTTTACTGCGAAACTTCTGGATATTAAAAAGATAAAAGGTTATAGTGAAATGCAGTAGTTTTTTCTGCCTGAGATGAATCTCCCATTAAAAGAGAGAACTTCTTTTTCCTCTAAGTTTGGTTTATAATTAGAAATTAGATTCCTCAATAATTCAATGGCCAAAACCTTTATTAAAATTAAATGACCTTTTTAATTAAGTTTTCTCGTAATATATAGGCTCTGCTAGGCACGTGTCATCTCGACAGATAATAAACCCTTTACATATTTATAAAATAAATTTTTCCCTCTTTGTTCACCCTCTTCTTTGATTTGACATCCTGACAATTATTAATTATTGGTAAAATTTTAAAAAGTATAATATTACTAATGTATTCTGGGAAATGCTCTGATTTGTACAATATTTATAATGTCCCTATTTTTCATTCTATCTTGAAAAATGTTCAAGCTGAAATATTTTATTCTTCCATATCTCTTTTTTAAAATTCTCATTTCAGAAGTATATAGTTTGTGAGGAGAAATCTGTACGATTTTATTAAGGCTTTAAGAAGTGTGTTAGGATGTGAAAACCTAAAGAACAGAATTAAGATACGTGCATAAAACTGACATTAGCTTCAAAAGCTCTTGCCACAAACAGTGTATTTATAATACAGGCTCATCCAACTAAATAGATGAAAGATGCATAAAAATATATAATTGCATGTGAATTATAATTTTCATCTTTAAATGTTTGTTTGAAAACCAAAAGTAGCTAAATGACTATTAAGACATTATGTTAAATGCTCTGGAGTTTGAAAACCCAAAAATACAGTGTCATAGAACATCATTTTTCCTACAGATACCACTTTAAATTTAGTGAATTTCATTAGCAATAAATCAAAGAAAGTAAAAACCCTCAGGAATGTGACTGTTGTGGGTATATGTTTGAAATATAGATTCCTTCAGCACTTCATCATGTCCATGATGACGCAGGCAAAATGCTTGACCGTCACTGTTCTCATCACTCAAATAAACGATAAAGCCAAGGCAAAGTGATTAGGTGGCTTACTCAAAATGCCAGCCGACTGTTCACAATTTTACTTTTTTATTAGGTTTCTTGGCTTTTTAGTTCATATGGGGGGCCATATGGGGGGCGGGCTAGCAAAACAGAGTACCATCTGAGAGACAGAGTACCGCCTGAGAGAGCAGAAAATGCACTTTATGTGCACTAGCATTCCCGAAGGGGATGTGGGGTATCTAAATCATCTCCGAACACTAACGACGACGACGACGACGACAACAACAACAAATTGAACAGGACAGGACACTTCTGAACCTCAAATCACTAACCAGCCAAATAAAAAGAGTAAAGTACCACCTCTGGATCGCCCCCCACCCCCTCCAGCCCACTCCTCAGCTGTTTCTTTCTGCCTGGGAACAGATTTCAGCTTTCCTAAGGCTTCCGAAAGGGCTTGTCTTAGCAAATGCCTGCACTCCTCAGGCGAGGCCCCTTAAGGTAACTTAATCCCTCGTGAATTGCTCACTGGAAGAAATGCTGATTCCCAATTCAAAAATAAATTATTTCGCTTTTTCTGTGTTAACAGTCACGAAGAAACCCCTAGCTACAATTTAGATGCAGCCTGTTATCTTGACGACTCGCGGGGCAAATCAGAGCTTAGGGAACGGAAGACGTTGCTGGGGGAGAGGGAGCAGAGGGCGAGGAAGATGCTGGTCAGTTCGGAGATGATGCAGGAATGACACGGCACCTGGACAGCCCAGGACCCGTCCGCCCGCAGGCTCAGAGTCTGTGCCTCGGTTTCCCTGGCTTGCACGCGGAGCAGTGAATAGGTGCGCACGCGGACACGCCACCTTTTATTCTGGACACCCCAGGAGCAGAGTGGTGGGAGGCGTCGCTGAATAAAGCCTCACCACAACAAACGAGGTCTTTCTCCTCGCACCCCGCCTCCCCTGCTAGGGGCAGGCGACGACTGTCTCGAACAGCAGACGCAGCTGAGGGGAGCAGAGCATCTCCGCGGGGGGCGGGGGAAATAAACCCCTCAGCCCCAAGAGCCCTGGGGGAGGCCGGCAGGGAAAGGAGGGATGTGGAGCCGCGAACACAGAGGAGAGGGGACTGGGATGTGCCCGCGCTAGGCGTCTGGTTGCCCGAGGCTGGCGTGCGCGGCTGGGGAAGTCGATCCCTGGGGCGGACCCCCTCCCCGACTCCCGGTCGGCGGACGCGGAGGAAATGGCTTTGTATCGCAGGATGAAAGGCAGACAGGAGGGCCACCAAGAGGGGGGGGGAGAGGATGCCCACAGCGGAGGACCCCGCCCGTGCCCTGGCCCCCCGCCGTTCTGACCCCCAGTCGGCAGCAGCCCCAGGTCCCCCTAGGGCTCCAAGGGCCAGAGCGGGTCGCCACCCCCCGCGCCCGCGCTCACCTGCCCACGAAGTTCTCGAGCACCGAGCTCTTGCCCGCGCTCTGGCCGCCCACCACCGCGATCTGCGGCAGCTCTAGCAGGCAGCTCTGTCCCAGTGCCGAGAAGGCGTCCTGCAGACGGTTCACCAGGGGAATCAGCTCCTCCATCTCCCGGTTCCCCATCCTGCCCGCGCCGCCCGCAGGCCACCGCGAGGTTCAGTCAGCCCGGTCCAGCGCCTCCGTGGGATCCGCCGCCCGCTGGCCCCAGCTGGGCTCCTGACAGCTAACAGCCCGCAGTGCGCCTGCGCAGGCGGGAGGGGCGGGGCCTGGCTCCGACCCCACCCCGCCGGCCCAGCAGGCAGCCCCAGGGTTCCCAGACCCACATCCTGCGCCCAGTGCGCACGCACTGCCTCCCAGCTGCTGCCAGATGCCACCGCCTCTGGCTCCTGCTGCCAAGGCTCAGAGGCAAAGTTGCAGGCCTGGGTCAGCACCCGAGCGACACTGTTCCCTTTCAGCAGCTACACAGGCGGAGTCCACGGGAACGCTCTGCCACCCATAACAACTCAGCAGCGGCTGCTGCGGCCACCAGCGCCCCGCCCCTGAGTGCAAGTCCCAAAAGGAAATCTCACGTTCTCACGCCCCGTTCCAGAGCCCGGCTCTTCCTGGGGTGGCCATCCTGTTGGAGTCTTTAATTCTCCGGTCTGGGATCCAATTCAGGCCCTGCGTAGTCAGACTCCAACTAAGTATTCAACTTTAATGACTCCATCCTCCCTGCTCGCCTAAGCTAAGGTGGAGTCCGTGGTGCTTGCCCCCTCGCCACTCTCCCTCTCCAACCTATCAAGCTCATTCTGTCCTTTGTGAGTCCTCGCGCCATTTCTCCTCCCTACCTGCCTTCCTCTACAGGGTCTGACAACAACCATGACCATGTCCTCTGCACCCATTCGGCTAAACGCAGCAAACTGAGAAGACCTGCAGTTGAATCCTGCATCTGAGGATGGAGACGCGAGGTTAAACGGACATGCTCCTCTTAGTCTCCTTAGAGAATCTCTCTTTTCAAGTATCAGCAATTGTCAGAATTTCACTCAAGGGCCTTTCCTTGTCCCACGCTTAACGCTCTCCCTGAGGCCTCTCCCGCGGCTGTAACTCCCTGTCATTGGCTGAACTGCTGGCCCGCCTCTCACTCTGGAGCCTCAGACTGGACACCCCTAGGTCTGGACCTCACAGCCTGAACATCCTACAAGTCCCTCTGATGTTACTTATTCAAAACTCAACTCATCTTTTTTAGTCTCAGCTTTTAATGCGATAAATTTCCCTCCAACCCTACAAAGACTTATATAAAAAATCCAAAGAAGACTTGTAATCCAAAGACTTGTATAAAAAATAACCAAAAAGCTAAGAATTCCAATATCCATCAAGAAGTGAATGAATAAACAAGTATGGGATGTGCATACAGTGAAATAATCTCAGGAACAAGGAGGCGTGAACTTCTGATGCAGCAATGATGCAGTCGAATCTCAGGTGCATTGTCTCGATGGGAAAAAAGCCACGGTACCTGTTGGGTGACTCCATATACAAAGTTCTGGAAAAGGCAACCCTATCCTGCAGTGACAGAAATCAGAGCAGTGGTTGCCTTGGAGGGGTGTGGATTGACTGCAAGAGGCATGG
The DNA here is from genome assembly GCA_004026545.1 of Mormoops blainvillei. Classification (NCBI taxonomy): domain Eukaryota; kingdom Metazoa; phylum Chordata; class Mammalia; order Chiroptera; family Mormoopidae; genus Mormoops; species Mormoops blainvillei. The sequence goes on from PVJD01005964.1 coordinate 13,195, forward strand.
GACACTTCTGTGGAGGTGATGGACACGTTCTACATCGTGATTTGGGTGTGAGAACACATTTGCCAGAACTCCTTGAACTCAACACATACAATCTGTGCATTCCATTGTAAATCAGGCCTCAACATTTTTTTTTTAGAGGAGGAGAGGAAAACAAATGAAACTGAACATATCATTTTCTCTGCTGAAGTGGATCCCTACTGGCATGCCTGCCCGGCACGCCTTTACTAAGAATCCCTCCTCCGTCCACCATGTGGTTGTTGCCAGAGCATCATGAAGACGGCAGGGCATGAGGGCGGCTAATTGTGCCCTGGCCACAGCCTCATATATCAGGGGACATCTGACCCAAGTTGCAGCAATTAGAGCCCTTTCCAAGAACTATAAATCTGAAAGGGAAGAGAAGGGGGAGAGAGAGAAGAGAGATATTTGTCTTTGTCTGAGTGACTGAACTATGATATATGTAAAATCTGAGCTGTAAAACCTTAGAATGACGGTTAGTAATGTTTTCACTGACAAAGAGGAGATGCAAAAGGTGCCAGTCTGCAGAGAAAGAGAAAGTGAAGGGACAGAGAGGAGCAGAGGGGAAGCAGAGAGCAATCTGATGGAAATTTCGAGCTCATTTCTGATGGTCAGCTACAATCCTGCCAAAAGTTCCACCAGCCAGCCTCGATCACTCTCTTTGCCTAACCTACTTCGATTTGTATTTCTTTGGCTTGCAACCAAAGAATCCCAATAAATATATCCTCCAGTGTGTTCCTTACCTCAGCAAGAGGCCCTCTCAGGCCCAATCTGGAATCTGGAAGTCAATCTAATTCCCTTTCCCTCTCTCTCCTTCATCCCCTATGGCAAGTCAGTTCCCAAATCATGCCCAGTCTACCTCCCTGGAACTCACCGCCTCCTCTTTACCTTTCTGCCAGTACCTTGTTTATATCTATCATCTGTTGAACACCCTTCTCTGCTTCCATGTACATGTATCCCAAGTAGATTTTCATTACCGCACTTGACACATCGCGCTGTCTCCAATCTACCTGTCTCCCTTCTCCACTAACTTGGTAGGTAGAATAATGCTCCCCCTAACAGATGTCCACATTCCAATCCTCAGAACCTGTGAAAGCGTTACCTGACGTGGCAAACGGGGCTTTACGGCAGTGGTTAAATTAGGGGCTTTGGGATGGGGGGGCTTATGCTGGACTATCTGCATGGGCTCGGTTTCACCACACGCTCCTTAAGAGCGCAGAGCCTTTCCCAGCCATGTCAGAGGGAGATGTGACTAAAGAAAAGTGGTCATAGAGGTATGACGTGGCTGGCTTTGAAGATGAAGAGAGGCAGGCCACAAGCCAAGGGATGCAGGTGGCCTCCGGAAGCTGGAAAACACTAAGACACAGGTTCTCCCTAGAGCCTCGAGAAGGACCACAGCCCTGCCAGCACCTTGATGTTGGGCCCAGTGAGATCTGCGCTGGACTTCTAATCTACAGAACTGTAAGGTAATACATCTGTGCTGTTTTAAACCACTAAACTGCGGTAATTTGTTATGGCAGCCATGAAACACTGATACAACTAACGACAGGGTCCTGGAGGACAAGCTCAATCTTTGTGATTCTCAATGCCTAAGGACACTGCTTTGTACTTAGAAGACCACAGTCTACTGGAGACAGACGTACACAAATTATTACAGCCCATGTAGCAAGTATTCCAAGAGGACTGTGGGCTGAACTGTGTCTCCTCAAACACCATTGGTTGAAGCTCAAACCCCCAGTGAGGCTGTAGTTGGAGTAAAGAAGTAATTATGGTTAAATGGGGTCAAAGGGTGGAGCCCTAATCCAATAGGATTAGTGTCCCTACAAGTAGAGATGCCAGGGCCCTATCTATCTATTGATCTGAGGACACAGTAAAAACGTCACCATCTCCAAGAGAGGAACAGAGTCCTCACTGGGAACTGAATCAACCAGCACCTTGACCTTGGACTTCCCAGCCTCCAGAATTTTGAGAAAATAAATTTCTGTTGTTTAAGCCGCCCAGTCTACAGTATTTTGTTACCACAGCCTGAGCACACGGAGACACAGGGTTTGTGTAAAAGAACGGGAGATGGGAATCAGGGCGTAACAATTCCATCCGGAGAGGGTCATGGAAGGTGCCAGAGAAGAGGTGACTCGGGGTGGGCTCTGGTAAGTACATCCAGCACTCTGCTACATGCTGCAGGGAACACAAGGGGCGCAGAAGCACCAGCCCTGGCTTCTAATGTGGGAGACGATGCTACCATGCATTAGACAGAGTGCGTAGAATCGTTACATAAAACAGAAGCTCAATAGCACTCAAGCAACGCATGTCATCTCTCAGCTCCACAATGCAGTTCAAATCAGTCCCACCCACCTACGCCAAGAAATCAGCCTGCACCCCCCTAGCTAGCTGCTTTCCTCCGTTTCTTCCGATTGCCAGAATTAGTCCTGCAACAACATGAAACCAAGAGAAACCTGACACACACCGACACGCTCAACACCCTTTATTCCTAAGCTATTCCAGGTAAAACAAAGAGCAAGGAGAAGCTGGACGGGGAGACACAGAGGGGAAATTCTGACAGGAGGGAGGACGACCTACTCCTCTAAGGGTGGGTTAAAGCTGGGAGGGGAGCCTGGTCGGGCACCCCAACTTCCTGACCGCGTCACAGATCACCTGCGTGCTGTTTCCCTACCAAGTAATGAATGCCACCCCCCGCTCTCTGGCTATCACATTTTTTCCACAGCCTCTTTTAGGCGTGGCTCTCTATCTAAGAAGTTAGAACGGTTTCTAAACATATCAGAGCTCTTATATCCAAGTGCATATTTTCCTTCGGAGTCATTTTGAGAAGGACTGACTGACTGACTGACTGACTGACTGACTGCACTAATACAGCATTTCACGCAGTATCATGGAACTCCTCCTTTGCGAATGATGAACCTCACCCCAAAAATAAAACTCAGTGTTCCACGATCACACTCCATTTTCATGAACAGAGAGGATTATTCAAGTTGCACTCCTACCCCACTCATAGGACTTACTCAAATAGCTTTTAGCTAATTCTAACAATTAAATCTACACTATATATTAAATACACATACACATGGTATATACATATATTTTTTAATATGCTACAGGCTGAAGGCAAGCTCCAGGCAGAAGTCGGAAAATTCTGGAGAGGTGAAAACATCCCTGGAAAAAGGTGTAACCTCTGACTGAAGAGCTCAAACTTGAATCTAGTCATCTAGGAACTCGTGTGTTTTAAAAATCAGTCACATTGCTGCAGAGTCACATTTCATATACTTCCCAGAGAGACCAGCTCGGGAGTTCAACAAACATTTACGAAGCAGAATTGAACGGAGGCATCGAGCACTTGTCATGTCATCCGCTGTGAGAGCCACTGGGTAAATGACAGGATTACTCAGTGTTCACCTTAGGGCCCATGCGAGTCCCTCAGTTCTCTCTCCAGATGGTTATCCTGTGGCTGGGTTTTAGGTTTTACTGCACATCAGCTTGCCCTGGGGCATCTTTTGAGTCCTGTTAACACCAGTGAGTATCCAATACAGACATACAGACACTCAACACCGTAGCCATTGTAGTTGACGCATCTCCCAGGGCTTCTCTCTGTTAGCCTAAAGGGATGGCGAGAAAGAAAAGACTCCCAGTTTTACTGCCCATATTTTTCATCAGCTGTCATGAGGAGGCAAAATAACTCAGGAAGAACCACTTCCGTCTCCTACCCCTGTCACTTCTGTCAATTTGGGATCTGGCAGATGGAGACTCGACGGTAGCCTCATGGAAGCCTGGCTAAATCCACACACGGGCAACGCCGGCAGAGCTGGCAGTGCCCGCAGTGCCGACAGGCAGGCAGGAGCAGTTCAGAGAGAAGGGTCAGGAAGGACTCTCCACATCACTTAAGCCTGAGAGAGCAGCGGGCTCGTGCTTCCGGCTCTCAAGCAGGCACAGCTGCGTCCCACTGGCAGTGCTACCCACAGGTACTGAAGTAGAGCGGGACTCCTTAGCACAGGACGGGGCCTAGTGCTTTTTAATTCTCATTTACTGAATTGTAAACTCTCTATATTACAATTAATTAAGTATAACGAATAATATAAGAATGTATTATAGGTAAACTATAAAAATGCCATTTAAAATTACGAAGATTTTTCAATGGCAGAAATGCTATGAATAAAATATTACATTTAAAAAGCAGGGCACAAAATTTTATATACAGTATTACCGGAGCCACATTAAAAGGTCATGTCTAGGAAAAAAAATGAACTGAAAAGAAATGTGCCCAAATACTTAATATTACTCTCCATGAGAAAGTAGGGGGAAAAATTACTGTCCTTTTACTTTTCTTTCTCCAACATTCTATAATGAGCAGGTATTACTTGTACAACTTAAAACGCTGAACAAACGCCACCTGACTGAACCACAGCCGGTTCACGAACACACCAGCATCCCCACTGCACACGTGTCGTACACGGTAAGGCGGACCTAAGTCTGCAAACAGAAGCCGGAACCTTTGCCGTTCGCTGGCAGCTGACAGCCGGCTACCGACCACTGAGATTTTAAAGCGAGAGACGTTGCCTTCTGACTCGAAGAACAGAAATGTCTCAAGCCTCGGCCCTTGATGACACAGACTGTCATTAGCTAGGAGTTTGTTCATTCCACCAAACTGCAGCCTAAGCCCCAGTTGCAGGGAAGGAGTTTCATGAGCTGATTTTGTGTGCTTCAAGCATACACCGTAATCTATGTGATCAACAAGCCGGACATAAGAGATGACATCTTGTACGAATACATGTATACGACACGCTAGAGTCTATGAGGACAGAAAGCAGTCTGGGGCAGAGGGTGGGGACAGGGGTTGACTGCAACAGGACATATGGAAACTATAACTTAACTGTGGTTGTTGTTACACGGTTGTACATTTGTCAAAACTCATTGAACCATACATTTAAATAGTGTATTTTGTTTTACGTAACTTATACGGTAATAAAAATAACCTGTGGCATTTATGACACACTTCTATATGATGTAATGGTAATACAGAGGTATTATCAGAATAACACAATGGTCATATCATAATAATATGAAGTCTGAGCCTTGGAACAACCTTAGTACTAGGCAGCCGTAATCATGCTGTGTTTTGGAAGTCCAAAATAAAAACACCCCAAACCCCCAAAAAACTTGCAGTGACTCCAAAATTTTGCCAATATAGACACATTCTTATGGGGTTCCTGAGTATGATGTTGGTGGGAAAATACCACTTGGAGAAGGGAAAGAAACACCTTAAGCCATTATCAGTTATTTCTCAGAAAGTGACACTCCATCCGTGCCAGCTCTGAAGGCCATCTGGGAGTGGAGCAAGGGGACAGAAGTGGAGGGTGAGTGTCCTCAGACAACTTGACTATTTCACATGGTCTCCTCCTGTTTTACAGGAGAAACGCAAACCTCAGCAAAGCCCATCCCTCAGCAGACACGTGAGGTCCCCTGAAGCCCGGCCACCTCCCTCCTGGGCTCTCGCCAAAGGCGGCAGGGGCAAAACTACTGACAGCCTGAACACTCCTCGCCTGCACACTGTCCTCGCACCGCGTCTGACCTTCCATGAGATCTACACAGCGGCCTTGGAAGTAACGGCCAGCAGTCAGAGAGCGAGAGCAATCCTGTTTCGCCGTGGAGGAAAGAGAGGAACCGGAAGTTAGGTGGCTTGGCCAATGCCACCCAGCTAAGCACGGCCTCGGACGCTCTCTGATGAGCTTCTGTAGGCCATACTTGGATCATCCCCTCGCGCGGACCTTGAACTTAGTCATGCTATGTAAGCCCTGCATTTGCCAGCCTCACACTGAGATTGGAAAACACATGGGAAGCTGTTGCCTATGAACAAGAGCAGGTTTCATCTTCACGTCAGTTACTTCAATTGCTATGACCTAGAGTCAGCAGATGGCAACTCAGGGGCCTACTGGCCGTATGACTCACCCTCCTTGCCCTTAATTTCACCTGTAAAATGGGTATATTAATGTCTGTTCTCAACTTATAGAACTACTGTGCAATCAAATAAATAATGAATGCTAAAATGGTCTATAAACTGCACAGTACCAAATAATTATTAGATGCTTTATTTAGAATGATACAAACCTATACAGGAATTGTGAATATATTTTATGAATTACCAAAAAGGTTTTTTTCTTGATTAACTGTAATGTTGAACTGATTTATGTGACAGATCTATGTGCTAAAAACATCTCCAACTATCTTACTACTTATGTATGTCATCGATTCCAGGGCTCTCTCACCTGGTGAGTTAGAACTGCGGGAGAGCCCACTCTAGGGGAAGAGCCCACTCTAGGGGGAGAGCCCACTCTAGGGGGAGAGCCCAGAAACAGCCACACAGAAAGCATGGTTGGAAGTAACAGTTCACAGGGAATCAAGCAAGACAGGGCAATGAAAACAGGCTGAGTTCTCACAAATACGAAGGCGGCCCAGGAAGCAGGGAGTTAAGAGGAGGCAGCAATGGCCTGAGATCGGCTCTGATGGAGAAATCTCAATTAAGGTGAATTCCTTCGTAGCTCTTGTTGTTCTCCATGTACAGCTAAAAAGGGCTTAAAAGAAGACCAAGGCAGCCAATGACACAAGTGTGATTTCCGATTCTCAAGAAAAAATTGTGCAAAATTGGAGCCAATGATCTCCACAAATGGCCACTCCCTACAGAGGCATCTCTAGCCTTTCCCGGGTGACTGTCCAAGCAGACGCCCACTCTGCCCTGCGCCCCCAGCCGGCTGACCCTCTTCCTGGCCACCATCTGCATTTGCCTTGGAAAAATATTTGCAGGTCTCAGACGCGGCCTTTTAGCAAGCCTGCCAAAGAGCAATGCATCATGGGAAGCCACTACCCTGGGGCCTCATTAGCTAACCCTAGAAAAAGGTCAAACTGGAGCCCCCTGATGGTGACCGCTGTCACTGTTCCAACGACCAGCCCTCCGTGCTTCCCTCCAGCGTCTTCAAAACCTGCTCCCCCTGGACTGGCTTGAGGAAGTTACTTTCTTCTCTGTTTTTCTTCCGACCCCACATACATTACTTTGGGACGATAAATGTTGGCAGATGAGTGCTGGGAGAATGGAACGAGCAAGTTCACACAAAAGGTAACAGGCTGGTTTGACCCCGTCTCCCTCTTACACAATTTATTTTTTTACTGGTGAAAACTGCCAAAACACACCTTCTTGCTAAAGAATGTGTTCTGAAAATAACAACTGAGCCGGAAGACTGAGCTCCAGCCCCAGAGCACAATGCTTGACTGCACGAGAACGGGCTCTGCTCAGGCCCTGCTGTGGGACGGGAGCTTGTCGCGCACTGAGGGAGTCCCTTCGGGCCACCAGAGAGGCCATGGCAGCACAAGGAAACAATTATATTTTCTGTAAGTGTGTAAGCGTCTTGGATGAGCCTTTCATCGTCTAGCCTAATAAAACGCATTTTCTTTTCTTCCCTTTTTCTTTTAAAAATCAACTTTCAGCAGTGGCTGGTTCGAGGGTCTGGCTGGAACGCTGGTACTGAGCCTCCATCCACTGACGCAAGTTGCCTCACGGTCCACGGGAGCACCCACGGGGCAGAGAGGTTTCCCAGGTCACCATGTTCATGAAACTGACATAGGTCCTCCCAAGGTTTTCCTGTCCTGCCCAGACGTCTCCATCCAAACAGAATGAGAAAATCGAAGTCTCTTTTAGGGCAATCTGTTAGAGAGCTGACTGACAGTCATCGAATCTCGCGATGCTGGCAGAGGGTTCTTTGTTGTCTGCTTCTCCTCACTGTTTCAAAGGAGCTGGAGCCACTTTAGACAGGGGACACGGGGCACAACACCTGCTGCAGGCACAGTTCCAGTGCATGGAAAAGGGTCAGGCAGAAGCAGACAGGGGCAAGAGTTTCCTTACGCCATCATTAATAATCCGTACCTTCCCTGTGGGGCCATCATTATTTCCAGAAAGCTCTGAAGGTCCTCTCTTCTGTTCCCATCTCTCCGAACTCCGGCAAGCCCTCCATTGTGCCTTCTGCATCCCATAGTCCCTTAGCAGAACATCCTCTCCTACCCTCGGCCTTCCACTGAAGTTACTAGCGCACGCCTAGTTTCCTCTGAGGACCCTGTTTCTACTGAAGTAGCCCCAAGTGGTCGCGGCTGTCCCGCTCACACCTCCCAAATTCCCACCCCTGAAAACGAGGTGTGTGTGCTCCGCGTCCCCCACTGCTGTTTCTAAACCGACCTCCCCTCCCTGAGCTTTCCCAGCACTGGATCTGCGTCACCAGTCTATTACCAGGCCCCCTCCTTGCCGTGGACACCTGCCGGCCTCTTGGTCATTTCCCCTCGTGTTTCGAAGATTTCAGTTCATGACTCACTGCCACTCTCTAACAACATGCTGTCTTAATTCTCAGTGGTTTCAAGAGGGAGTTAAGAGGAGGCAGTAATGGCCTGAGATCGGCTCTGATGGAGAAATCTCAATTAAGGTGAATTCCTTCCTAACTCTTACTGTTCTCCATATACAGCTAAAAAGGGCTTAAAAGAAGACCAAGGCAGCCAATGACACAAGTCTGATTTCCAGATTCTCAAGAAAAAATTGTGCAAAATTGGAGCCAAGGATCTCCACAAATGGCCACTCCCTACAGAGGTATCTCTAGCCTTTCCCGGGTGACTGTCCAAGCAGACGCCCACTCTGCCCTGCGCCCCCACCCTCTTGAAGATGCTTTCAACATCGTCTGCTTCGTCCTTTGATCTATATCTTCTTGATAAGCCCCAGCCCTGTGATGGCCTCCATCTCCGAATACAAAAGACTGGTTCCCAACAACTCAAAACCGGTGAGACCGCAAACTGCACACGAGGACTCCCGGAGGAATCGCAAGATGTACCTATATAAATATGGAGGGGGGAAACTACAGAGGAAGGGGATGAAGAAATCTCTAGTTCTGCTCGAGCTGATGACCATAACTAGAAAGGCCTTGTAATTCATCCACAGGAAAACACCGTCTAAACCTCTAAAGCAGACTCATCCAGTGACTATTCGCTTGCCTAATTCATTTCCCTGGCAAAATGTGTGGCCTCGTACCTTGCTGCGAGGAGATGGGAGAGAGCAGAGGGGAGAGCACAGACCTGAGGCGCTTACCGGTGATCTTCTGCCTGGAGACCACTAACTCTCCCTAGCTGTGGTCTTTCTCTAGTAAGATAATCATTTGGACATGCCTTGACCTCCGGGAAAACCAGTTATTCTGACAGTTCCCATTCCGGCAGACACCCCTCTGCCCACAAGGGGCCTCCAGCGAGGACACACTGTCCTAACTGAGCAATTAACTCAGGGAGAGCTGGGTATGACCGACAGGAGGAGAAGGGCATCGTCAGTCTTGAGAGCAGAACTGACATTTTCTTATTGTATAAAGAATCCATCTCGGATCTCAATTAAAAACATTTGAGAATGTCACCGATCTCTGGAGGCAGAGTACAATATTAGAGATAGCGGACTGAGTTCTAGCAGTAAGAAAAACTTACTAGCAAGAGAGACCTAATCAGGTCTGACTGCAGCCATGATCCCATCCATACCAGTCTGTTGAAGATCCTGATGCTACATTATTGAGTTTCTTTTCTCTTCTAAAATTCTTCTCTTAAGGATTCTGGAGAGCTAACCTACTTATCAAAAAGGGTAGCATACAATATGGTTTCTATTTTCATATCATTCCCCACATGTCTCCGTTTTAATGTAGACCTAATTCTGCAGCTAACAAACCCAACTGTGAAATGAAACTATTCTGGGGATGCTCAACTCTAAGTGGACACACGTGACCTTGTCCATTTGCCTCAAGAAGTTGACGTACAAAGATGGGACAGCCCTACGAAGGAGAAATCCAGTCCAACACTGAAATGGATGGCTTATATGGGAGAGCCTCCCAACCTCAGCATAATGAGCCCATGGGTGGGCTTCTTCTTGGAGTTTCCCAAGGGACCTTACAACACTCACGGGAGTTTACCGTCCTCTGCCCCCTCCACTGGAGCCAATGGGAAATGAAGCACAGAGGGATATGTTCACACAGGAAACCAGTCTTGTCCAAGGTCCAAGGTCCCTCAGGAACAGAGGCGGAGTTGAGACTCATATGTTCTTGCTGCTCCATACTAGGGGATACTGCAGCCCATGAAGTGGGGGATTGGCTATTTGTCTCATTTGTTCCTCTAGGGCAGACTTTAAAATAAAACTTTAGAGCAAAAAAGAAAAAGAAAACAAAAACAAACTGATGTCCCATCAATAACACAGTTTTAATAACTATGGTTCCTGGAAAAAATATTCATCTATTTCCACAGGCACACCATTACTCAGAAGTGTTTATTAAGGCTCTATTTGCAAGTAATAGCCTACTCCATGTGACTCAAAGAGCTCTGAACAAATCTACGTGTGAAAATCTACCACCTACATCATCCACAGATCGCCAAGGGCTAGAAGGTGCAACTTTAGAATGTTTTCATTGAGTTCAAACGCAGCAGGGAACGAAAAGATGCCCAGCATCGTGAGTGGCCAGGGAAACTCAAATCAAAGCCACGGTGAGGTACCACTGCACACACGAGAGGACGGTTGAACTTTTTTAAACAGAAAAGGAATGCTGGTGAAGATGTGGAGAAACTGGGACACTCACGCTTTGTTGTTGGAAACCTAAAGTGGGGCCGCTGCGGCGGGAAACCGCTTGGTGGTTCCTCGGTAAGTTAAACACAGAAGGACCATGTGACCTGGCAAGCAAGTCCACTCCTAGGTGCATACCACCCAGACTGAAAGCAGGCACGCAAAACACCCTGTACTCAAGTTTCACAGCAGTAGTATTCACAATAGCCAAAAGGTGGAAACAACACAAATTTCCATCAACTGATGAGTGGAAAAATAAAATGCGGTAGAGTCACACAATAGGATATTATTCAGCCACCAAGAGGAATAAGGTACCGTTCTATGCCACAGCACAGATGAACCTCAAACACATTGTACTAAGGTTTTGAAAAGTCAGACATGAAAGACCACATATTGGATGATTTCATTTATATGAAATGTCCAGAACAGATAAATCCACAGAGACAAAACCCAAACGGGCATTTACCAGGGACTGGGCAGAGGGGCCATGGGGAGTAACTGCTTAATGGGTCTGGGTGTCCTTTTGAGACAATGAAAATATCCAAGAATTAGATGATGATGGTTCCGCAACACTGTGAATGGATGTACTCAATGCCGAATGAATTGAGTGCTTTACCATGGTTAATTCTATATCCTGTGAATTTTTACCTTGACTAACAAATTTGGAAAGAAAATTCAACAGGAAGGGCCCACCTGGGCATAGAGACACATGACCACCTGCAGCCCTCAACCAGGGCCTGGCAGCCTGGGGCTTTAGGTGGGGTGCGACACAGCTGTCCCTTGGTCACTGGGAGCCCTGAGCCTGGGCAAGCGCAGGGCCGACAGGCACGCTCTTGGTGGCCCGCGTGCTTCTGCACGGGCGATGCTCTCCCCTCTCTTCCGCAGGGAGCTGACAGTAGGTTCGGGCTGTGCCTTTCTCTCACAACCCCAGCCTGTTCCAAGAGCTCCTGCCAGGGACGGACTCATCTCAAAGCCCGAGAAGGCTGGGCTCTGCTCCAAGCTCTGCGCCCTGGGCTGCACCCCACGGTTTCGGAGCCAGCGATTTCTGCACTCAGGGCAGTGCTTCTGAGCGGTTCCACACCAGGGTCATTTCCACTGGCAGATGCCCGGTGAAGCTGGGATGGCATTACTTTACTGTCCCTTTCGTGGACACATCCCAAGTCCTTGACTATTAAGGTTCATGTACCAAGTACTCAACGGCTAAACACTGTCGTTAAGCTTTGCCATAAGCTGACAACTATTTGGGGAGACCATCACGGTCCATACTCATCTCTTTCTGCTGAGCCCCAGAAGCAAGCGTTAGGAGAAGCGTGTCTGGCATGTCATAAGCTCTTAATAAACTAAACCTCTTCAGAGAACAGTCATTTTCTGTCTGGAAACTTCTAAGACTGCAGCCTGTGCACACTCTAATCTTATGCAAATCACTTATCAAAAGTGTCTGCTGAGCTCGCTGGCTGTGGCCTCTTGCACGCAATGCTGCAATGCTATCTCTAACACCCTCGGCAGAACTCTCGTAGAGGCCACCGCTGCAGGCAGGCCCTGTCACCACGTGTGTTCTCTTCTCTCACTTAATACGGCAGCACAAATGCCATAGTGGGTTTGTTTTTTTTTAACCGATTCATTTAACAAACACTTCTTGAGGACCTTCAGAATACCACGCCAGGCACTGGAGATAAGAAAAAACAAAGATATAAGTAGAAAAAACTCCAATACTTCAACATCTTTTTGAAAAGGTCTGTTTCTAAACTTGAAAGAAAAATGGCGCAACCACCCGGACAGGTCAGAAGGCCAGTAGCTGCGGCCCCCGTTTCTGGCTCCGGCACCATTCTCCTGCACGCTTTATCTGAGCATCCCGCTCCAACCCCAATCACTCCTACCTGTGCCACGCCACTGTGCGTACGTGGCGGCGTGACTCTGTGCACGTGTGTTCACACAGCTGTCCTCCCACCTTTCCGCACTTAGACACAGGAACACACACTTCTAACTACAGCGCCAGCCTTTGAAGCAGTAACGGCCGCTGTGTATCTGTCACCACCTCGTTCAAGCTCAGCCTCGCTTCAGGTATGGCCTACAGACACGGCAGGGTCTCAAGAAGGGCTGGGGAACGAGCTGGGAAGAGAGGAATGTACCTTGGTCACTGTGACACTGTTGCTTCCTCATTCTTGAGTTCAACAACTTCATACTCAACATTCACAAGGCCCTCCAGGGTCTTTCAAAACCTTTTACCCACGTCACTTCATTCCATTCTCAGAGCAAGGGAGGCAGCAGGACGTTCCCATTCTGTTCATCCCACTGATGAACAAAACTGAGCGCCAGGGAAGAAACTAACTTGACTGGCTAGCTAGCGATGTGAGATGTTTCCCATTTGTCCCCAGATCCACAGCCACCTTCTGCAGCCTGCCCTCTCCCCCAGGGGGTGACCCCTCTGCCCAGCATCTACAGCCCCTTGTTCTCTGGCCTCCGGTTAGATTTGGCCAGTGGAAGGACCTAGGAAGGGAGGGTGAAAGGAAAGTGACGTTGGGTATTTGTTCCTCCAGTCCCCTTCTGGTTGGTTGACTATACATGGACTGTGAACCTTAAATGATGCCTCTCTGGTGACCCTCTCCATCCTCCTACCCCTGTCCCTTGCTCCTTCAACCCCGTAATAGCTCCCCATTTTTCCAGGGGCCCTGAGTCATCCCTTGTTTCTCTGCGTCCTGTCAACACCTTTGTCAACAGCCTTTGTAACTGGCGCTCTTCAGTAGCCCAGTGTGAACGTGCCATGGGTCTTGCTGAGATTCTGAGGGTTATTAGTCCTGTTCACACCTTCCAGCTGCTGCCTGACTCTTCGGGCTCCCCACCTAAACCCTTGCTCGTTGCGATACCCAATCAGAGGAAAACACGCCTTCCCATCACATTGGGCAGCCCCTACCCCCAGTATACACTAGGACCTCTGTAACCTGGAGCCAGAAGGCCCGCACCTGCAGACAAGTGCAGCCTGCTCTCAGTAAACAAGTCTGGCAACAGCTGCAGGACATTAGAGGAAGGAAGACAATGACTCATCAGAGGAGCTGCAGTCACTTGACCCCTACCCGTGACTCAGATAGTTTTGTTTTTTAACAGAGCCTGAGCTGAATGAACCTATGCTCTGCCTCACTTGGGTCCCTGGGACTCAAAGAGTTAAAAAGCACCAGGACTATTCATCTGTTTGGCCCTCAAATATCCTCTCCTGTCCATCCTCCAATGTCCCTCTGGCATCCCTGTCCCCGCACCCCGCCCACTGAAATGGTCTCTTGCTGAAAATGAATGGGATAGGGAGAGGTGCACGGCGCTGCAATTCTGAGAGAACCAGCGCACGGCCACCGGCCAACGCTGTGCTTGGCTTTAATTGTCAGGTGGTGCACGATGCCCACGACCCCAAACCCCCATTTGCTTGTCTTCCAATGTTAGCTTCAACACGGGACTCAACTGGAGAGGCAAGTACCCTCTTCTGACCTGCTTCTGACCCAGCAGCTCTTCCCAGCTCCTCTCTTGGCAGAGGCTCCCCCAGGCTTTGTAAGGACCGCACCATTGATGGGGCCTGGCCGGCACTTCCGGTACCTAATAGCTAGACATCGAGTTCAGCTAGAACATGTTCCACAGAGAACACGGAGTGATGACTAGGTGTCAAGCACTGAGCTAAGGTCTTCACTTCGGTGAAACCAGTCAGCCGTCTGACTCACCACCTGAGGCTGCACATGCGTGGGCGTGTGCATGTCTTATAAATGGAGACTGGCTCGGGGAAGTGACTGAGCTAAGGTCACATAGCTGGTGACAAAAAAAAGGGCATCTGAGCCCAGGTCTACCTATCATTCAAAATCCTTCCGTACTCTCAACCAGTTTCCTGCTTCTGTGTATATTTAATCATTTAACCTTCAAAACTCTTAAGACAAGATGTGCCGGGGGGGGTTTTGTTTGTTTGTTTTTTTCAGTGAGTCTGGCACTCACTCATGGAGAATCTACTGCGCACCAGGCACTGGGCAAGGTATCCGGCACCGAGCGGGAAAAGACAGCCTCTGCCCTCCAGGGCGACACATTCTAATCAGAGGAGCTGCACCTGCATTTCTTTTAAGGCTCCTGGTTTCCCTTTGGCCCCGGGAAGGGGCAAGTTAGGAGGAAAATTCCAGAAGAGGTGGATTATACAAAGAAGGTAAAAGAGCCCCAGAACCTTTCACGGAACCCACTGGACATGTACCTGAAATTAGCCTTCATGCACGGAGTGCTTTGACACACCATTTTACTTTACAGACAACGAGAAATGAGGCTCAGAAAGCACAAATATTGGGTTGGTCAAAAGTCCATTTAGTTTTTTCTGTAAAAGATACATTTTTCATTTTCACCAATAACTTTATTGACTTGGCTGTTTTGAGTATGTCGGCTGTCTCCCGCTATTGGCTTCTAGTGGGAGGAGGCCAGGGGCGCTGCTAAACATCTTCCAATGCACAGGACAGCCCCACGGCACGGGATTATTTGGCAAAAAGGTCAGTAGTACCAAGAAACTTTGCAAACCACTTTTGACAAATTTGATCAGTCACAGCACCTTCTCCATACACTGCACAAAGTGTTTTTTGCACTTCAGTTGCATTTTTACCTTTCTTGAAATAAGAAGGCATAATATGCCGAAATGTCGCATATTTTCTTATTAAAATTGCTGCACAGAAATTCACCAATTCTGATCATTTTTAAAGGCACACTGATATGACAGCTGTCACAATACGATCTAACAAAACTGTTTGGAATGAAATTAAAGACAACTAAGCCCTGCTGGAGCCCTCATGCGGAAAAAACTAAATGAGCTTTCTGGCCAGCCCAATGCCTTGTCAAGTTCAGACAGCTAGCGAGTGTCAGGACCAGGAGCACGCCCCCCGGCCCAGCGTCCTGCTTTGGAGAAACGGTCCCACCATCCGCCTGACCGAGAACCTAAGTCTCCCGGGCCGCCTCTGCCAGCGCCTGCCTGAAACAGCCAGAGGCAGTGAAGGCCCGCGACTCCACTTTGTCATCTGGTCCAACGGAGGCAGGCTTTAATTGCCGGAACTTCCAGTCAGAATCACAGTGCCTCACACTCACATTTTCACATTAGCTTCTTAGGACCAGGGGCTGTTTCTCCTTCATTTCTGTACCTGGTATAGTCAACTGCCATGAAGAGGTGACTCAAGGAATAAATTGGGAAATCACTTTTTCATACAGAGATGAAATGACTCCTTTAGCCATTAAAAAAAAACAAAATCTCTTCTCTCCCAGGCACATCTATTCGACCATGCTGTCATGTTAACAAGCAGGGTGAAGAGGGAGATACTGGGGTCGCATTGCAGGAGATGGGCAGGACGGGAGAGGCGCCCCATGAGCTCTGGAAATAAGCACTGCTCTGGGAAGAGGTGGATGAGCGGGGACAACTCGTAGTCCTGATCCCCACCCCTGAGAAGAAACGGGGCTCCTGTAAGGCAGTCCCCAGCCCCCATCCTGCCATGGGGGATTTTTTGCTATGAGAAGCAAGGAATCAAAGATCATGACGTGTGTGAGTGTGTGTGACTGTGGTCTTTCCCCCACTTCCTCTTCCCCAGGGCAGCTTCCCAGCCCAAACCACAAAGCCTGTGTGCACTGGTGTGTTCCCATTCACACCCCGGAGTGCTCAGTGTACCAGGAACTTACGAATGCCTTCTCTCAGGATATTCAAAACAACAACGCTGGAAGGCAGGCACTTTTATCTTTACAAGTGAAGAAACTGACAGTCAGAGATGTTGAGTAGTTTGCCCAAAGTCACAAAGCTTTTAAGGGATGGCTCCGGAATTTAAAGCGAGGTTGAGCTAAGGCCAGAGCTAGTGCCTTCTCTTCTATCTCAGCCACTTACTCCCGACAGGTCAACCCAAGAGCTAACACAGATGGCACTGGCCCTTAAAGGGATTCCCCTGCGAGAAAGGGGCTCAGTGAGAAGAGCAAGAGTCAGGAGACCAAATTTTAATTACATGTCAGCTGCTAACTTGTTTGGTAAATGCCTTAACCCTTTTCACTTGCTTCATGAGAAAAACAGAGAAAACACTAGCACCTGTCTCAAATAACTATTACAATCATGAAATGGACACGCGTGGGTATGGCTAACATATTAAGGGAATTTTAATGTCATTAAAGTAAAAACAGAAGCACCTAGAGCTACACTACATATTCCGGAGTTTCTCTCAGCTCATCTCCAAACACTGCAGCGTCTTCAAGCCGTGGAGGTGGTGGGGAGCGTGAGAAGGTACAAGCTCCCAGCAGAGAATGTGCGCCTGGCCTGACGAAGTTCACACCCGGCACTGAAGACAGAGACCGGCCTCAAACCAGCCTCGGTGCTGCCCAGCAACCCCACAGGCCCAGCACGGCGCAGAGGGCACAGCCTTGGGAAGGGAAGGCACCCACATTTAAACCCTGGGTTTACCTTCAATGAGCTGAGAACTAAACCCAGATGCTCTCGTGGGAAAAAATAGGACTGAAAAACACTCTCTGGAAAATGAGGTTATTAAGATTAAAATATATGCCCTGATTTCCATTTCCAACAAAATGGACCAGATTCTCTCACTTGGAACGACTGAAATACAAAACAGGTGAAAACTATGGTTTTCACGATATTGGACATCAGGCAATAAAGGACAAAGATCCCCAAGAGATGAGACACAAATGAGGAAAGCCCTGTAGCTGAGCCAGCAGGCGGCCCTAGGGGGTTCCCAGGCCATGGAACCAACATGCCGCCCGGTCAACTGTGAGCTGAAGACACACAGGTAAGTGTCCAGAGAGCAGGTCACTCAAGTTGGCGAGGCCAAGGGTCCCCTCCAGTACTCAGTGGAGGACGGCAAAGACTAGGGAAAGTGACCCCGGGAGCTCACACAGAGTCGGGACAGCTCTTGCATCCTGAGAGGCCAGTCGTGTAAGTCACAGGGCAACCGGGGGAGCCCTCAGGAGCATTCTTCCTCAGCACTGGGGTAAAATGAGCATCCACTGAGCACTCCTTAGTGCTTCTGGCTAAACTGAAGAAACAGGGAGGTGGCGTATGGCCCAGAGGCCATCCGGTCCCTGGAGGAGCACAGGGAGAACCCTTTCAGGCAATGTGGTCATTTCCCGGGGCCACTGAAACAGACTGCCACAAATGAAGCAGCTTAAAACAACAGAAATACTGCATATTCTCTGACAAATACAAAAGCCAGAAGGGCTCAGTCCGGGTGCTGGAAGAGCTGGTTCCGTCTGGAAGCTCTGAAGGAGGTTCGGTCCCTGCCTCCTGCCTCGCTGCGGTGGCAGGCAGCAATCCTTGGCCGTCCTGAGCCCACGGACACACCTCTCCAGCTGCCCGTCTCCAGGCAGTCTCCCCTGGGTCTGTTTCCCCTCCTACTCGAAGGTCTTGGCTTTGGATTTAGGGCTGCCCTGATCCAGGATGATTTTATCGTGAGCTCCTTAACTTCATTACACCTGCAAAACCCCTTTTTCCAGATAAGGTCATATTTATAGATTCCAAGAATTAAGATGTGGTTATTTCTTGGGGGGCGGGGGGGGGCGCGCTATTCAACCCACTACAGGTAGTCTTGCATTAATGTACGCGTCTGTGTGTGATACATACCTATACATTATTTCAACCAAATTCCATTTTTGCCAAGCTTTCCTGTGTCCACCATTGACTATGATAGAAAGGGCTTAGATCTTTATAGAAAACTTGACCTGCCACCCCAGGCCCAGATGCAAATGTTACCTTTTTATTCCTTATGTGCTTCCTAGGTTTAAGCTCCTTCCTGTCCTATCAGCATTACCCCTTTGCCTTTCGCCCTGTCATTGTCTAACATGAGGGACAGAGGTCAAAAGGGTCCCTGCCTCGACGAGGGCCCCTGCTCCACCATCAGAGACCTCCTTCACTGGAGAAAACGTGCTCTCTCCTCACGCGCATGAAGGACACAGGGAGATGGGAAAGCGCAGACTGGGTAGGGTAATGGGCGGGGAGAGAAAAAAATAGGCAAAGTAGGAGTCTGTCCTCAAATAGGACAAAAAGTAGGAAATACGGTTCAGGTGAAACAACGCTGCTCTCCCGAGGGGTGCTTTCCAGACGCCCCAGAACTTAAACGTGATGTCTAGCGCCATCTGCTGGGGAACCCAGAAACCTCAGACCTGAGCTAGAAAAACAAAGCATAGTGCGTTCTGCCTTCAATCCCTTCAAGGGCGCGGGATTTTACTGAGACTGGCCGCCTTCCTGTCCGTTCTTATGAGGAGCTGAGAAGACTCAGGAAACGCCTGACCATGTCCACGCGATCCTCACACACTCTGCCCATGTGGTTCCAGAACTCATCCACGTTTTGCAATTCTCCTCTCAAACATGTCAGTAACATCAGGGACCCTAGACCTCTCCTCTATTCTCATGGTGTCTGGCACAGAACAGCCTCTTGGGGGGGGGGGGGGTGATTCCTTTTGAATATAAGAGAAAAACCCAATATAAGAATTCTACCTCTTATCAACAGTTACCTATTGGCAAATTTACAGAAACCAAATGGCGAGATGATTCCCAAGAGGGAAACTGGATTGGCCACGGTTTCCTGGACTGCGGCCCTCAGAGGTCCTGCAGCCAGTACAGGGCGGAGCGGAGCCAACTACTCTCTGAATGGAACGGAGTCACCCTGTGCAGCAAGCAGACCCCTCCCCCTACCGTCCTCTACTCAGTCGGCACAGAGCTGGGGAGTCCGTGTGTGGATAGGTGTGTGAATAAAAAAATATTATCTATTAGTCTGGTCCCAGTTCCTGACCTAGGGCTTCTAAATCTCCTCTCATTTCCTGGATAAGAGCAGCATCTCTCGTTCTACCGAAGTGACTGACTCTTCCTGGGTGGGAGCCAGTCACCAGAGGCCAAGGCATGATCACAGGCTGGGAGCTTTCAGGGCTGCACCCCACCTTCTGGGGGAGGAAGGGGTTGGCAATTGAGTTATTAATCCATCCTGCCTACATGAAAATTCCGAGTGGAGGGCTCTGAGAATAGCAGGTGATGGGAGAGCAGCGGGCCGAGTGCAGGAAGCTCCCCACCCCTACACCTGGCCTGTGCACCTCTTCCATCTGACCAGTCCCAAGTTGGGTCCTTTTATAACAAACTGGTGATCTTAGTACAGCTTCTCCAGAGTTCTGAGCTGCTCTAGCAAATATCACACCCGAGGAGACGCACAACAGCCAGCTGGTCAGCACAGTGACAGCCTAGAAGACTTGTGACTTTGAGGTGTGCATCTGAGTGGGCCAAGGGGGCAGTCTGTGGAGTCTGCACTGACCCCAGGCGGGCAGTGTCAGGTTTTCATTAAATTGTATGACACCTGGATGGTGCTGGAGAGCTGGAGAGCTCCTGGCGTGGGTGGTGGAGGGCAGGGGAGCGCCCACGTGCCTGGCTGTCAGTGCCCAGTCTCAGCAGAGGCAGACACCGCGCTCTCTCCCTGGGCGGGGTATGCGGGGAGGACACTTCCACCGCTACCCAACGGCAGCTCCCACACCCACCCCACAACACCGCCACTCACAGGCCCTCTGCCAGTACCCCCAACCTCGGCTGGGCTGCACGACGTCGTCACTCAGCAGCTTTTTAAGTTCTGACACACAGGCTGCTCCCCAGACTTAAGTACTTTTAAGTCTCCTAGATACTGCACTGTTGGAGGAATGTAAATTGGCGCAGCGACTATGGAGAACAGTATGAAGGTTCTTCGAAAAATTAAAATAGAACCACCAAATGATCCAGCAATTCCGCTTCTGAGTATTCACCTGAAGAAAATGAAAGCACTAATTCGAAAAGATATCTGCAGCTCCATGTTCACTGCAGCATTATTCACAATAACCAAGATATGGAAACAATCTAAGTGTCTGTCAACGGATAAATGGATAAAGAGGAAGTGGTCTACATAAACAATACAGAGATGAAATACTCCATTTGCGACATGAATGGATCTGGAGGGTATTATGCTAAGTCATACAGAGACGTACCAAAATCATGTAATTCCACTTCTGTGTGGGGAAAAAAAAAGAAATGAATGAAAGAAAACCTCACAGATACAGACAACAGACTGGCGGTTACTAAAGGCGAAAGGAGATGAGGAGAGGCTGAAATGGGCGACGGGATCAAACACGCAGTGACAGATGGAAACCGGACTTCTGGTGGTGAGCACGCTGTAATATAAATATCAAATTACAATGCTGTACACTTAAAATTTGTTATTAACCAATGTTATCTCAATTTTAAATATGAAATTTTGAAAAATAAATAATAATAAATCAAATGGAGTAGCTTTCCAGTGGGAAGGGCAGGACATAAGCCAATGGCATTATCTATGCACAAACCCCTTTCCTCACAGCTCGGCGAGCACAGATGGGAGTCAGACCAAGGTTTGAGAGATACGGAGTCACCACGTGTTCCAGTGCACACACTGGTCTCCGTCGGTACAAATCTTTGTAGAAAATTAAGCTGAAAGCTGCCCAGCTGTAATTTCTGCCCATTGCTCTTTCTCCAGCCTTTGGAGACATGCAGCCAACCTTACTCTTCTTTGATATCCACAGTCTTTCAAAATTTTTAAGACAAATATCAGCACCCCTGAGTGCCTCTTCCCACCTCCACAGGCTTCTCTCCAATAAACCAGCCTAATTCCTTGGATGACTCCCCCTAAGATACGGTGGAGATCTTGTCCTCATTCTGGTCATTCCCTACTTGGCTATGCCCTCCAACCCCCCAGTGCACTGCTCCGAAGTCTGCCCAGCACGAGAGTGGGCCCACCCTAACACTGCACCATGGAGGGTCCCCAGGCTGAGGCCCTTTGAGGTGCAGGGCTTGACAAAGACATGGCCTTCCCTTTACCTGGCTCCAAGGGAAGATCCTTCTCCTCACTGGGCTGGCGCAGTTTTGTAAGGATGACAACCTACCTTTGAAACGTGCTTCACCTCACAGGGCCCGTGCCGAGGTGAGCAGGCCGGCGGAGAATGACAATCCTATTTCTCATGAGGTCAGACTCGGCCTAATTCAGGGAGAGAAACTCAAGCCCATCTCAGAACTGCTCTTTTACTGGCTTCCATAAACAGGTAAGATTGATGCTTCTGCCTCAAGAGAGATTTGGGGTTACATGTAGTTTTGGTCCAACTAGCCTTGATCTCAGATTAAATGAGACGGCATATATAAATCACTTTTACATGCAGGAAGTTCCTGCAATGTGTTCATTTTTATTACTAATCCACAGCCTCTGGCCAACCCTGCACATCTCTGCTTCCACCACAGCCCTTCATGCTGGGTCTGGCACGTACCTGTCCCTCAACAAGCGTAAGTGAACCAGTACGGAGACTTCCATCCGCTAAGGCTGACACATGCTTGTGGGGTCAGCTATGTCCACTCTCTCCCTCCACCGAGAAGGGAGCGATGCCCTAGGCTACAATGTTTGGGTAGCTGGAAAAAGCTATTAAACAGTGGAGTGGGTGAGCACAGTCTTAGAACCTGGGACCGCGCGGGGGGGGGCCTCCACGTGCAGGGAATCAGAGCACACGTTCTCGCAAATCTGTCTCCCATCCACAGAGAGTCCGCCCTGGCTGCAGTGAGTCGGCAGAGTCGAGACTGATCCTATCAAAGCGAGAGAGGGACAAAGCAAAGGCAAACGAGCCACCGTAGGGGACTGTGTCCAGCCCTCGGGGGCTTGGTGCACACTCGTTACGGTGGCGGCGTCTGCTGGGGGCTCCAGCACAGACTCCTGCTCACGGACACGGTACAGGAGGCAAAGGCGATCAACCCGGTGGGACCGAAGAGCACACGGCGGGAAAACACTTTTATTCTCCCAGCTCTTCAGGCAGCCTCACTGAGCTGGAGGTCACATGCAGCTGAGTAGGAAACCAAGAAAAATGGAGACTTAAAAGGCATTGTGCGTTCTGGTTCTTTGATCTCCGGCAGGCCGGGTGCCCAAGGTCAGTCTGGTAGGAGCTGCAAGGCCAGCGGTCACACCATCTTCACGGTCTTGAGCATATCGGCCAGGACATACGTGTCGTCCCAACCCCTCCCCGGCTTCCGCAGGGTCTGCTCCAAGGCCTGGGCCTTTTCCAAGAGCTCTGGCGTGGCGAGGGGCTGCTCGGGGCGCAGCTGACAGAACAGAATCTCGTTCACTTCCCCCGCGATGCGCCGGACATACAGGAGGGGGAACACCGCCTTGAGCCCACCCAGCACTGAGTCCTTTAGCCCCAAGTCTCGGCACACGAGGTTGAGGATAAAGACACCTGTAGGGTGGGAAGGAGAGAGTCAGAATGACCGCAGATCGGGTGACACATGGAGACAGGTTCAGCTCTGAGAAAATGCCAACGCCTGCCCCAGGAGGCTGGTGGGCCGACGGCAAAGGCGGCAGTGACTTTGCAGAGAACACAAGCAGGAAGAGCAAAGCGTGGAAAACGCACAGACCGGAGGAAACGCCACCCCAATTTCTTGCTCTCTTGTGCTGCTAACCAGTAATTGTACCATTCTCCATGCCTGCTTCCCAGCGAATTGCTCTGAGAAAGAAGTAACCAATACCCCAAGAACAAAGGTACCAACATCCCTCCGCAGGGATGTTGTATTCTTGATACACGTCAGGCAGTACTCATTGGCCAGCGACGCCCAAGGTTACCTTGTGACAGTGAAGGGTCTAAATCAACTCCGTTCACCACCTGACATGAAATCAAACCATGCGGGGGGCCGCGAACACATGGATTCAGAGCCCTGGCTTTTACAAGGACCTGGGTTGGAGCCAGCTGTTACCTTGTGTCACCTCCGCAAGTCTCTTTACCTGTTTCCTCATCTGAAATGAGCTGCTATGGAGCCAAGGTAACACACCGCCTAGTCCAGACCCCTGGGAAGAGCCCGACTGGGAGCTAGTGCCCCCCTGCGGGGGGACTAACTACAACCACGCAGCATCTCCGGCAGCTGAGCATTTGCGGCCCCTACAATCCTGCGGATACAACCTCCTTGTGCGCACAGTGGACCCGCAATATTTCGCCGAAAGGCATCGCTAGAAAGTTAGTGGCAGATCTACTTATAGAAGCTCCCGACAGGAAGCAGCCCACCCACCAGCGGCAGAGGGAAAGACTGAGTGCTACAGTCACACAGTGACACTACGCAGCAATGAGGGACAACGAAAATGTGACACTAGGATGAATCGCACAAGCATCACAGGGGGCAAGAGAACACGGAAACTGAAAGACCCCAGTCTGTATGAGCTCATTTACGTGAAGGACAAAAGTGGGCAAAGCCAAGCTGTGCCGGTAAAGTTAGGACCATGGTCATCCTCGAGAGGCGGTAGGAGGTGGCCGTCTGGGAGCTGGAAATGCTCCGTTAGGTGCTGGCGAGTGGCTGTGCTTAAAGGCGGGGAAACTATCGAGCTACACATCTGTGATGTGTACATTCTTCATTATAGAGGAAGAAAAATTTTAAAGGGCCCACCCATCCTCCCTCCCCAGCCTTCTGTTCTCATACCTTCAGGAGTCAGGATGCTCTTGACCTTCTGCAGGAAGGGCTGGTCCACAAACGCAGGGGGTGGACAGCTCATCCCCAGGGTTGGATCCTTACTGTCTACGTCGAACATGATGACGTCGTAGTGCGGCCGTGCTGAGAAAGAAAAGCAAGCAAAGTTTTGTCTTTGCTGGATGAAATGATGCCATTTACATTCCTGTGGCCTGTGGTGGCACAGTGGCTAAGCCAGAAGGATGACATGGAAGATGTGCCTGTCAAGGGCAGACATCGCCATGTAGGGGAACTGTCACCAGGGTTCTGCTGTGACTGCCCCACAGTAAAGACAGGGCCTCTGTCTCACCTTCGGGAGTCCATCCTGCAGGCTTGTTACTTGGCAAAAAGTCCATTGTCTGTCCCAGTGGTTGTCAAACCAGGCAGAACATCGGAGCCCCAGTGGGAAGCTTCAGATACTGGGAGGACCTGGGCTCCTCTCTTGACCAGCTGAGTTAGAAACCCCATGTGGCAGGGAGCGGAGGGTAGCGGCGGTAGGGGGTCTGGTATTTGTCTTCCGCTCCCCAGGTGACGCTACAGGCTGGGCTGAGAACCACTGATCTGGACAGAACCGCCGCCTAAGCCTTTAAGGGCTGACCCAGCAAATGGTAACTTGACCTTATTTCTGCAAACAACATATGTTGCCTCCAGGGAGAAAATGTTCTCAAATTAAAGATCAGGTAGCTTGTCTAATTACGTGAACAGCTGGGTGAATAACGAAATGATTTTGCTAACGGGTGAAAAAGAACTGATGACGAAGTGGATCCACTCTTTACTCCATGGTTAACAATCGTGTTACGAGGGGCAGGCCCGCACCACCGCTGGTCTGTGTCTCGCAAACTCTGAGGCTATAATCACAATCACCCAACACTAATAAACATTTACTTGGGCTCCAGCGCGCCCATCACTGTTCACGGCAAGTATCCCACTGTGGCTTCTCACTTCGACGGAACATGTTGGCTCGTCGAGGTCCAAGCACAACCACAACCACAACCACGGCCATGGCTGAGGCCTTGACCCTCCAAAAATCGGAAAGGCTGCTGCGGTTAGAGGTCACAGCCAGGGCTGTTCACACAGTGGCCTGAGTACCCACCGCATGCCTGGTACTATTTCAAATGCTTCACGTGCTGCAGCCACCTTGGGCCTGAGCCCCCGGGATGGCTCCAGCCTCCGAGAGGGAACCTGTGGAGCTCTGAGATGGCTCAGTTCAGTGTGCAATTAAAGTAAGGCGGCACCTGTCCGTCCTGGCACCAGAGTCACCCTGGAGAGCCGCAGCCTCACTGGAAGAGAGCCAGGTGCGGTGAGAGCCAGAGCATCTGTGTCGGAACGAGCAGACCAGGAAAGGAGGGCAGCCGCACCCCCCAGGGTCACTTAGCACTGAGCCGACCTGACTTTGCCCTGAGGGACTCACAGGACAGGAAGCACCAGTCACCGGGAGCCTGTCTGTAAAGCTGCAGAAGGGTTGGGGCACCTTGGGCAGAACATGAATAGGACTCTTGTCCTAAGTCTGGGGCATGAATTATCAGAGCAAAATGGAGCCTTCGTTCCAGGAGCAGCCGGGCTGTCGGGATTCCCACCAGGCAGCCCCTGCCGCGGGGCTTCTCGGCCTCAGGTCCACAGACACTTGGGGGTCAGATAATTCACTGCTATCAGTGGCTGCCCTGTGCACTGTGGGAGTTCTGGCAGCATCCCTGGCCTCTCCCGCCAGATGCCAGAAGCACCCCTACCCAATGGCTATGACAATGTCTGCAGACACTGCCAAACGTACCGGAGACTCAGAACCACTGCTCAGCCTGAAAGCCCTTTGGCTCTATTTCTGGCTTCACCTCGAGCACAAAGACTTGGAAAAACACCTCCCAACACATACCTCGACCCTTCTTCCCCTCTCCTCACCCAGCCACAGGCTTTAGGTTTCCTGATGGTGAGGAGGTGGCAAGGCTGCAGGGCAAAAGAGAAGCCCACCCTCTGTGAGCGCCACCAGGGCAGGAAACGGTCTGTTTTACGTGCTAGACTCCAGCCCCCCGCACAGAGCTGGGCATCGGCTGGCGCTCTGTTTGCTGAGTGCATCCGTCAGCAGGCGAACAAGGGGCAGACGAGGATGATGCTGATGGCGTCTCTCAGAGCTGGACCCTGGAGGCCCTCGCAGGCCTGACACCCCCAATTCCCCGACAGCAGTACCTTCTCCCTCCGCCAGACTGGTAATGTAGTCCAGGCCGTCTGCAATGTGGACCTTCATCCGGTCGCTCTGGGAGAAGCCAAACCACTGGGTGGCCACGTCCAGCATGGAGGGGTCGATCTCCACAGCCTCAACGCAGGACTTTGGGAAATGGTCATGGACGAAGAGGGGGAGGCTGCCCCCGCCCAGGCCAACCACCAGCAACGCCAGCGGGGTCTCTGTAACACAGAGAGGGAGCATCATTTTACCATCTGCTCCCTGGAAAGTCTGGCACCGGCCCCGAGAGGACAAAATCGTGTCTTCTCCAGAGACACAATTTTTAAAGGTTCCGCCCGGCTGCGTGGATACACAGGTATGTGGAAATTCATCAGGCCAAGCAACTGAAGGTCTCATGGAATGTACTCTACACCTTAATTTTTTAAATAAATGAGAAGAAAAAGGTTTAGACACTGACATGCGTAACTATTTCAACATTACAATCTCAGTGTGCGGCAGAAGTGATCAGGATGTCCACTGCCCAAGACGCGGGCTGGGAATAAGAAAGGTCTGAACGGAGACGCTCCTGTCGGTCTGTGATCACCGCTTACACTGTAGGTGGCTACCTGGACCACTCTGACCCCGCGGGCCCTCAAGGGAAGTGCAGGCAGCCCCTCACCCAGGAGCAGCTCGGGGCTTCTCAGCAAGGCCAGGCCGGCGACCATGGCTTTGTGGTGCTCACAGCACAGGTAGCCCTTGTCGATGGACGGCCCTGCAGCTGCGGAGGGCTCCTCCGGGGCACCAGTGGGCCGCTGCTTCTTCCTGTCCTTCTTCCGTCTCTTCTGGGCTGCATGGGAGAGACAGCGAAGTCTGTGCTTAGCTCCCCAGTCGTCAGACAGCAAGGCCCCCGGGGGACCGTGCGCTGCCGCTTACTTGATCTCCCTGACAAACCCAGACGCTCAATACGCAGGAATTTTGACCTGTTTGACATGTTGGTAGCTTGGTGGCCATTTTCATGCCACAGAATTTGGTGACCAGTACATACCAGGGCTTTTTTCCCCCAAACGACATGGTTGTTAACCATTTAACACACACCATGGGATACCGGAGTTGGAAAAGGAAAGTGGCAAAGACGCACCCAACGGGCTGGGAAAACTCAGCTTAGTATTCCTGGTAGCTGCCCGCTGAGAAATGTAAGGCCCCTGTCAGGAAAGTATAACCCCTCCCCCCGTGCATATCTGAGGACCCACATGGAGGCTCTGGGCGGCAGAACCCCGAAGGTGTGCTGCTCTATTCAAGCCTTTCTCTGGGGCCTTTGACTCGATCTTAAAAGGCTCATTTCACCTTTCTGAAAACCAACTCACCTCCCAAACCGTCAGTGAAATGCAGCTGGTTCTTCCCAAGAAAAACACGAGTTTCTCAACAAACCCTCGCAGGGAAGAAAGACCGAGGTTACTCATTACCTCCTCTAAGCCAATTACTACACTAGGGTTTTTGGTCTGAAGAGTTAATAACCAGGCCCAGAATCATCAGGGACGCCGCCTAAATCTGAACCTGGGACTGCCTGTCTCCAGCGCCCGTCATCTTTCTTCGTTACCACGCAGAGTGCACCAACGCTCACTCACAGAGCCCTGCTGAATTCATACAGACACGTGGAGCAACTGGCCTGTAAAGCAGGTGGCCTTGAAACTGCAGGCATTACAGCGATTAGCACGTAAACGATCGGTCCTTCCCCTTACCACTTCCCAGCCAGGCCTGGCTCAACAACAGCCCACACACCCGTATTCTGCTTATGGCCACTCGCAGCCTGAGGGCCCGGTGCTAAGAAGACAACACGCAGGGCCATGTGCCTCTAGTCACAGGTACCCCGGTCTGTCCTACACCTCGGCCAAGCTCCCAGGTGCTTCTGACCACCCCAAATCAAGAGCCCATGCCACATCCGCCGGGGCCCCAGCACCCGGCCTCGGAGACCTCGCCTCGGTGAGACATACCCTTCAGCAGCCTGGCTTCAGACTGCACCACGTTCCTGTTGCTGAGGAAGATGAGCCGCCGGAAGTAGCGCCTGTCATCCCCCTGCACGTCCTCGATGACGTAGTCGCCACTCAAGGGGCTACAGTCCTGGTGCTGAACAGTCCGCTCCCCAATGTCCCCACCCACAGACAGGAAGGGCACCTGCAGGCACAGCAGAGACGGAGTCAAGCTACAGCTCAATTAAAAACATGAGAAAATATAGCCCCTCCCCCGTGTGTATCTGAGGACCTACAAGGAGGCTCTGGGCGGCAGAACCCCGAAGGTGTGCTGCTCTATTAAAGCCCTTCTCTGGGGCCTTTGGCTTCATCTTAAAAGGCTCATTTCACCTTTCTGAAAACCAACTCACCTCCCAAACTGTCAGTGAAATGCAGCTGGTTCTTCCCAAGAAAAATATGAGTTTCTCAACAGTGATCCTCAAAAGCACAATAGTCCAGGACAATCAAAGCCCAAGGGACCCCTTGGGAAGGGACCATAATTATGAGAGAAGGAACCTGAAGGGGGTGTAATAACGAAATCCGGGGGAAAGCAACCACTGCAAATATCTAGAAACGTCTCCCGTCCCTCAGTTAGCCTCACCTTTCTCTCCCATTACTCTAAACGGGAGAAAAACTATCAGAAAAATACTTTTCTCCCCAACCTTTTCCCTTTCCCTTCCCAACCTTCACATCTGTTTCTTTTCAAAGACCCACATGAGTATGTAACAGAGGAACTCCTGACTTTGCAGAGACAGGCACTGGTAAGAGCAGGTCCAGATGTCCCTCCCACAGGAGCCAGGGCCTCTGGAGGGCCCGCCCCCAAGCCTGCCAGCAAGAGTCAGACCCGCATTCCTCCGTGAGACAAGTCGGCCTCGCGGGTGGAACCCAGGCTGGGAACCGGGAGCCTGTTCTTTTCAGATCTGTTACTATAGCAGGGAGCCTCCCAGTACCTCGGCTTTCCCTTCTATCAAGAAGGTAAGGTCCTTGTTCTTACTCTAACGTGCCTGCAATGCAGACACCTGTCCACTACCCTGCCTTGTGACCAGGATAGCACAAGACAGACCATGTCAACTGATAATTCCATATCACCACTTTGACCAAAAAACCTCTAGTTTCCTTCTTCCCAGGAAAACACCAGACCAGCAATGCTCGTACCCTGAAAATACCCATTCTACCCTCGGACAGTGAAGGCTCTTAGAAGCAAAGGGCCTAAAGTCCTGTGCAAAGGTGGGGGTCACACGGTCCAAGCAATTCGCAGAACCAAGCGCTGGGGCCTGCAAGGAGAACAGCGTTTCCTTCACGCCATGTCTGCAGAGTCCGCGAAGACCCCCCGCCCCAGACCCACACCCAGGACCAGACGCTCCTGTGTGTTTCCATAGGGGGCAACTGCTTGCCTTCCTCGCCCTGCCTGGGGCATGGGAACCCGATTTCGGTCCGCTTAGCTCTGAGCTGCTGACATGCCCTCCACGAGCCAACCAGGGTCACAGACCCTACCCTAGGCTCCTTCCAGGACACCCTCTGCCTTCTCCGCTGCTAATGTGACCCCGCCAGAGCTCCGTTACCTGCTGCTGGGCGGGCATCCCGGCCGGGGCCAGCTCCATGACTCTGGCCGACAGCTCGGCCTGGATGCTCTCCATGTCTTCGTACTGCTGACCTCGGTGAAGGGCCACTGTGATGAGCCTCCTGAAGCCGGCGCTGGCCGCCAGCTGCTTCCGGCCCTCCTCCATGCCAAAGAGCCACTCAGTCTCCCGACCCTGGGGGACTGGAAACAGGCACCTGGTGACAGGGAGTCCCGGAAAGAGTGTTCAAGCCCACTACCAATATGACCACGTGGCAGAGAGCCTGCCCCTGCCAACTGTGACCCACAGAGGGCCTACGATTCCCTAGAGCGCAAGGCCCAGAGCAAAGCGGCCATCAGACAC
This sequence comes from Mormoops blainvillei, assembly GCA_004026545.1. Lineage (NCBI taxonomy): Eukaryota > Metazoa > Chordata > Mammalia > Chiroptera > Mormoopidae > Mormoops > Mormoops blainvillei. Next base: position 43,397 of record PVJD01005964.1, read on the forward strand.
GAGACAGAACCAAGGGGGACTGAGAGGTGTGAGCACACGTGTAAGAGGAAGGAGGCTGGTACCTGGTGTGTGTGTGTGGGGCTGGGGGGGGGAGCAATAATACTAACACTTATTAAAAGCTGGGCATTAAAACGAATTCAGCCCTGGCTGGTGTAGCTCAGGGCACTGAAAGTCAGCTTGCAAACCAAAAGGTCACAGGTTCTATTCCCCAGTCAGGGTACATGCCTGGGTTGCGGGTCAGGTCCCCAGTGGGGGGCGCGCAAAAGGCAACCACGCACTGATGTTTCTCTCCCTCTCTTTCTCCCTCCCTTCCCCTCTCCCTAAAAATAAATAAAATTTTGAAAAACCAAAAATAAAAATAACATAAAATAAATTGAATCTCACAACAGCCCAGGATGCGGGTAGTATTATTATACCCACTGTATAACCAAGGAACTTGAGACCCAGAAGCGATGTCCACTGTCCAAGTTCACACAGCTTTGTGAGCAAAGCCAGGCTCAACTGCAGGCAGCCCGGCCCCAGCCCCCGTGCTCGTGGCCAGGGCACCCCTTGTCCCCACAGGCGCGGTTAGGACAGGGGCTACTTGGAAAGACGGCTCAGGTGTCAGGAAAGAAATCACCAGCACGACCGTATCAACATCTTGCTTTTATCTGCATTTTCTACTTTTGAAACCCTTCCCTCATACCCTCTTTTGATCATTATGAATGTAAATCTGGTATTGTTGTCCCCTTTCAATAATAACACTAACATTCATAAAGCACTTGCCACATGCCAAGCACCATCCCAAGAGTCTTTACAGTTCTCACAACTACACAAGGCAGCTATGATCTCACTTTACAGATGAGGAAGCTGAGGCACAGAAAGCAAATAACATGTCCAATGTCACATCGCCAAGCTGTGGCTGGGACAGGCTGGAACCCAAAGACCCTGGTTCCAGAGCTGACTTTTTGAGCCATGGCTCTGTACCATCTCTAAATTCACCAGAGAAGCACAGCGACTTCCCCAGGCCCTCCGACTGCTCCTACCACTCCACGTTACAAAGTAACTACCACCTCGACAGTGTGTGACTTGCCTAAACGTATCTGTATTCCTTCTCTCCTCCCTACCAACCCCATTCTCCCACTTCACCCAGCCTCTGTGATGGACGATGAGAAGAAATAAGCTTCCAATCTAAGTAGGTAGCTAGAAAGCTGTCATTGCTCCTTCCTCATGCCTTGGCCAGCCTAACCTCTGAAGGTCACCACCCCTGCAAAACGAAACCAGCCAAGGCATGCCCATCCGCCGAAGCCCCAGCCCAGCCCCTCCAGGGAAGAGAGGGACCAATCCCAACTCACTGATGAAAATGGCAAAATGATTGTCCCGCGATGGTTTCACAGCGGGGCTGTCCACCACGTGGAGGGTGTAGCGCGGCTCCCCCGTGTCCCCATTGCACAAGTCCAGGGACACACTCCCCAGCCCGGCCTTGCGGTACAGCTGGCTGCACAGCCAGGCATACTGCTGACGCTCCCGCACCGCCTCGGCCAGCCGCTCGGCACTCTCCAGCCGCACAGGCTTGCCCTGCTCCTGAGCACACAGCTCAAAGATCTGAAGGGCAGAGCCAGGGACTGGCCTGAACTTGGTCATGATGAAGGCAAAGACAGGCAGGGGGAACCGAGGCTCTGCTTCCAACACCTGGTCCTGGCTGTTGGCCACCTGATGCACCCTGACCATCCACCCCTCCCGAGAGAAGTGACCCACTGCTTTCTTCAGGACGTGAGCCTGAGCCAGGGAGATGCAGAGGTAGCGACCGCCCACCTGCAGGACACGGCCAACCTCAGCCAACATCCTGTCCACCTGCTGCAGGGTCTTCTCCTCCTCATCCGTCAGGACAGCATCCAGGGTGCCTTTGTCCAACACCACATGGAACGAGGCATCGGGAAACTCCATCTGTGTCATGTCCATCTTCAAGAAGCTCATCTGGGGCCGTCGGGTGGCATTGCGCTCCTTCATCTGCTTGATGACGACCTCACTGATGTCAATGTTCACGAGATCCTGATAGCCCACATCATAGAGCTGCTCGCTGAGCTCTGAGTTACCGCACCCAATCACCAGCACCTGGAGGGACCAACACGGTGGAGATGAGCGAGGCAAAGGAATGAGCTTCACATGCTTCACGAAAACCGGTCTCACCTGGGCCGCTGTGTGGTTTCAGAAGGAAGAGGTGCTATCGTCACAGGAGAGAGTACCATTACAGAGCTGATTCTAGGCTCCACCTTGAAACACCTCTGGTTAGGGGACTCACATTCAGCAACATCAATGCAAATTATGTGAGAATGGGCTTTCTGTATTGCAAAAGAAATAACCGTGGTTGTGCTTTTCTCTGAATCAAGCATTTATTACTCAAGAATTGATAGACACTCACACCAGAATCCAAATGCAGTAGCTAGAGTTGGAATCTCCTGTTTGTGTTGCTGTTGAAAGGCTACTTCTGGAATAACCCTATTGCACTCCTGCCTTTGGCTCCTTCTCATAATATTCTGGTATTTTCGGAAGCCAGCCTTACAAATACAGGCTGCTACCGCCCATTCTGTGGAACAACCTCCCGCTGATCCTTCAAAATCCTGCCCTCATGTCACCCGCTCTGGAAAAGCATGGCACATGCATACAATGAGAAGTGCATAGGCTTTGGAGTTACACGGGCCAGAGTTTAAATTCCCACGTGGCCACCTACTCTACACACGATCTTGAGGGCCAGAAACTGGCCAGTACGGGCCCACCAGTACGGGCCCACCTCTGTCAAACCTATTACTGTACTTATCACTCTTCACTCCTGAAATGTGCACAAGGTTTACATCTTAATGCTCTTGTAGCTTGCGCCCTGAGCACACTGCCAGAAATTCAGCGGGCCCTGCAACCACTATCTGATAACAGATTCGTGCGACACTAAAGCCACACCTGCTGCACAAACAGGCCTGTGTGACAGAAACGCACTTTCTTTTCTAGGAGGGGATACGGAAGTTGGGTTACCAAAAGAAGTGATTCTTCCAGTGGGGTTACTACTGGAAAGATGGGCTGGGGGCGGGATGTCTGCCATATTTTGTACTGTAGTTTAGCCAGAATAATACATAAAATCCTGAAATTACGGGCCCAATTAGGGCCCCCACGCCTGTGCCTGTCCGCCATGTGCAGGGTTACCTGGAAGGCAGCTCCCACTTTCCCGAGCGCGCGCGCGCACACACACACACACACACATAGGGCTGCCCGGCCGCGTTTACCTTTTCCCGGGGCTTGATGTATCTGTGCAGCACCCCGCACAGTTCCAGGTAATTTCCATACCACTCGAAAGCTTTCTTTCCGCGCTGCTGGAAGAACTTCTCCCAATAGTCAACGGAGCCAAACTCCTTGGAGCTCTTAGGTAAGAGATTCATATTCCCACACCGCCGCTGCGTCTTCAAGGCTGTCCCACCCCCGTCAGGGCGGTACCATCGGAGGGGCTTTCCCCGACTCTGGCTCAGGGACACTGCAGTGGGACTTCTTTCCACGGACAAGCAGCCCCGTTGACTTTTCTCCCACTCAAAACCCAAAGGAATGATCCTTACGTGCCAAGCGCAGGCGCGGGACGCTGAACCTAACGCACTCTCCCCACCTGCCCGGAGCCCACAGCTGCTGCCCACGTGGGCAACCCCCTCGCTTTCTCAGAAGTCGATTTTAGAACCGGCAAGCATATCCGGGTGCGACGCTTCACGATTGGTCGGTCGCCCAGACCATCCCAGCAACTCGTCGGTCACTGATTTTCGTTCCTGGCATCTCATTGGCTGAGAAGGGCTCGCCTCACGCAGGCGCCCATCGTTTATTTACGTGAGGCGGAAGGGGGCGGGCCCGCGGGCTCGGGGCGGAAGTGGCCTGTTGCCCGGAAATCAGGCTCCGGTCTGAACCCCGGAAGGCTGGCTTTCGGGGATTTGCGTTCTCTTCGCAGCCAGTTCTGATTATGAGACGCACAGGGGCTGAGCGCGGTTGGGGGTGGCCCTGGAGGAGTAGGGGGGAAAAGCTGTGGAAGGAAGTAAGAGATGAGGAGAGCCGGTCCACAGCGAAAGGGAACTGCGCATCCTAGCCATTTATCTGCCGCATCTCCCACCCCGGTCTGCCGTATTCTAACCTCTTTCCTTGTATAATTGAGGTTTAATTTGGAGGAAAATCTGCACCAAAATATAGGGTTCCATTATTCATAATGTAAGAATATGAAAATTCAATGTAAAGGAATGACAAGGAGGTATTCAGAGGCGTCTCCTCTCTCCTCCCCTCAGAGTACATCTTAAGGCCCATTTTGATAATCAGCTTCCTTAGGTTGTCATTCTGAAGGCATCTATAGGTAGTTACTACTCCTTATTTTCTGCGTTTAATGCACAGATACTTTCCATTGCTCATCTTATCCTAATACACCAAGGAAGTTCCTTCAATTTTATCCTAATGCCCTAAGGCAGCACCATAAAAGGCAGGAGGCACTTGCAGACCGAGGAGGGCAGACAGGCTTGGAACTGAGCACCTGTGGGCTGGGCTCTTGGAGACCTCACTAGCCTAGAGAGCCAAGAAGACGGTTAACTGTTAAGTAGATTGAAGTGGACTTAAACTTTGATTTCAAAGTGTAGTTCTCAAACTTTGGCAAGCACCAGAATCACCAGGAGGACTTACTAAAACACAGATGGCGAAGCCTCAGCCCCAGAGCTGCTGATTCACCAGGTCTATAATGGGGCCCAAGCATTCGCAGCTCTAACAAGTTCCCAGGTGATACCGATGATGTTGGTCCCTGGAAAACACTTTGAGAGCCAAGTCAGAATGAATATGGTTCCAACTCCATGATTTTAAAAGGCTCCTCTAAAAGCCTTCTACAAGTAACATCAGAGCACATCTATTTTCGTGAACCACTTGCTGCATTCACATTATCTCCTCTCCACCCAAGGTAAGGCGTACTGAAAGGAGCCTCTGAAGTGGCTTCAGCCACTACGTCATGCAGGGTCCCCGTGGGTGACATGTGATTCTATCAGAAAGCACTTATGGGAAGCTGAGGACTCTATTGGGGCTTGAGGTGCTACCCAACACCAAAGGAACAAAAACAAACAAACAAACAAAAAAACCCACTGCCTCTGCCCTCTCCACCCAAGGATTTATTAAATTCAACGAACATTGAAATTGACTCATATGAGCCAGCCACTGTGGTCAAAGCGAAGGATGCAATGGTATGCAAGGTGGTCATGTGGAAGACACACATTAAACAATTCCAACCATCATCTGTAATGAGGGTGGCAATGAGTGCAGATAAATTAAGACCTATTCTGATTGGGGTGGGGGGCGGTGACCAGAGACGTCTTTCTAAGGAAGGGACAAAAAGACTCTGTAATCTGAGTGCTTCAGTAAACACCCCATAACTGAACTTGCTCCAGTAGTGTCAGGATGACACATTTCAGAACCAAGAGGTATTGTCGCCCTCTGGAGGCCTCTTTAGGAACCTCCAGCTATGGCTTTTCCCTGTCTGTGTTGTCCTTTCCATTAAAGGCATGGTATTGCAAAAGGTAATAGTGATATCTATCACAGCCTGGGCTCCAGCCCCTTATTTAACCCCCTAAAAATACAACTATTGTTTGCACTGTGTCTCAGACTGAGGAGGCAAGTAAGTAACTTAGCTATCTCCACCTGTGCCTGCTCCATTCTTTTAGCCTCAGAAAGCTGTAACAACCACAGCACCTCAAGCTAAAACATGCTAGAGGTTTTCTAAACGTGTCTAAATAAGTATTGCAGAAATTCTTGAGATGTAGCATGAGACAGTCTTTTAAAATACTTATATTTGAAATTTCTCTCAAGGTTTGACTATGAAATATAATTAACAGATATATTATCATTAGTGTAGATAACTTAAGCCAGTTAGATATTAAAATGTTTATGTTTCATGAGGATCCCCAGAGTATGATTTAAAATGTAAACTGAGTTTAGGTAAAGCCATTCAATATTGTGGATACTTTTCTAAATACACAAATCCAGACCTCAGGGTATATAATTTGTAGTTAGTCTTGCTTAATTGAAACACGGTTTTCGATAACATTCAGTTAATTGATTGTTACTAAGATAATTGCAAAATGAGGAGTAGATCATTGTAAGCATTTGTGATCATTTGGGGGGACAGAGGATGGGAAAGAGCATGTGGTAAGCAAAAAACATTCCCCAAAGCTGTCCAAGTTCTAGTTTGCAGAGCTTGTAAATAAGTTAGGTTCCATGGCAAAGGGGAATTAAGGTTGCGTAGGAACTGACTAGTCTAGATTATCCAGGTGTGCCCAACGGAATCACAAGTGGAAGAGGGAGAATCAGGTGGTGGCAGAACAAGGGCTGGCACAGCATTACTAGCTTTGAAGGTGGAGGAGGGGCCACAGGCCAAGAAAAATGCCTTCCGGCCTCTAGAAGCTGGAAAAGTTGAGAACACAGAGCCTCTCCTGAAGCATCCAGAAGGAAAGTAGCATTCAGACACCTTAATTTCAGTCCATTGAGACCCTGTCTGGCTTCTGACCTCCATAATACAAACTGTTACTACGTTTTTGGTGACTTGCTGCAGTAGCAATAGAAAACTAAGGCACAGCATGGCATGAGAGGGAGTGTGTGCAGGGGCAAGTCACAGTGAGAGGAGAGCAGCAGAAGATAAAACTAGAAACCGAGGTGAAGGTCAGGTTCTGAGAAGTCTCCAACTCCGAGCATTTAGAGTAAACCTGTCAGGACACAGGAAGACAATGAAAAATCAGGGGCACCGTTGGAAACACCTGATAGGAGACGTGCTCCGAAAGGACTGAAGCCTCTGATGAGTGATTGTATATATGCTGCAAAAGACCAAGGGACTCAAAGGGCTTTTCACACTGGCCTCTGGATGACTGGGATAATCTTCTATAGAAAGAAACAGAGACAGAGAAAGGGTGTCGCTTGCCGAACTGTTGCTTGAGAGGAATTTAGAGCTCATCACACCAGAGCCAGGGCTAAAAGCCACTCCCCCTGCCCTTGGCAAATTCTGCTGGTGGTGTCCAGTTGGAGTCTGTGGTCCAAGACATGAACATGCTTCATGAGTGCCATGGAAAACTGTTTAAAGGGAATCGCCTTGGTGTGCAGGGAGTAGCTCATAGAATGCCGGAAACTACTTCATACTGAAAGTCTTTTTCGCACATCGGTTTGTTTTTCATATTTGAGAAGTGAAGAAATGAATGGTTCCCTCTGTCTTGGAATAATGAAAGGCAGGCATGACATCTGAGAATAATGTCATACCATTTTATGAGCTGGCATCAACACTTTATTGAAGATATTACTGACCTAAGTAATTCTCAAGCTGACATTAGAGTCTTCGTTATAATAGCATAGTAACACTATAGTTATAGTATTTTTTGGTTTGGATAGCACTCAGACTTGGCCAATAATTTCCTCATGCTACCCTGAATTTATGGGATGGACAAACTCATAATTGAGGCAGAACTCCAATTCACCAAAAAATAAAAAATAAAAGGTTGTGTGACTTGAGTGAATTCAGCCAGGCCTCACCCGAGTGTGATATTTGAGCCCCAGGATTCTCTTCATTCAGTAGTTTCCTGCTGTGTCACATGGACACCTGCAGGTACACTGGTTTCCTGATACGCATGTACTGCCAGGTGGTTACAGCTACTTTTACGGGGAAAGTAAGGTCATAGCATACGGGGCAAGCTGTTTGCGTTTGAGGCCAGTGAGCAATAGCAGTTTGAAGTTAAAAAGCCAGGAAAGAGGAGGGAATGTTGCCAAGGGCGATGGCCTAGGCCTGATCCATCAGACCTCTACGCGAGGACCGTCACAAGGCCTCCTTCTGGATCCTGTCTCTCTTTTTTCCAGCCTGGATAGTGGAAAAGATTACAATGTTTTCTCCATCATTTAATGATAAACTTCAGTTCCTTTGTAGGAAAAGGAAAAGAACCTTGGAGAACAAGTTGTTTTCCTCCTGAACTCTAGCACTCGACACATCTGCCACAAACATCTCATGTATCCCATTTGATTGGATGTTCTTCATCCTCAGCCCAGAATAAAACATTTTTCTACCACCAAAAAAAAAAAAAAAAAGGAGTTTAAAACAGCATTTAATAAGTAAAAATCAGTTAGGTGCTCCACCCAAAGTACAATTTCAATTACTTGCTGAAGATGGTAATATATCAAAGTGAATAAATTCATCCATAAGATGTGAGACAGGTATTCTGTTAAAATCTGGGGATATAAAGATGGTAAACAGCGTTTGCTGTCCTCTGAGAATAAATCATTTAAGTTGGTGAGACCAACCTGTTCTGACTCTAAGTCTGGTGTTATTTATATTCTTTCAGGCTTACTGGTATATCTGATTTATATTAACTGTAAAATATAGTTTATAGACATTTTTTTAAGCTTTCAGAAATGTTGGAGATAGTCAAAGAGACTTTGTTCAGGTGATTCAAGGGTGGGGCTTACATTACCCCTTTTTCTAAGCAATTATGCCAAAATGGGTTGCAGAACTAAAGAATTATGGTTTAAAAAAAAAGAATGGTTTATTCATAGAAGCTATTCAATGGCATGACCGTGGAGCTCAATAATCATACTGCCTTAAGCTGCATAAGAAAGGCTGAGGCTGTAACTGGTGAGAAAGCTGTAACTGGCTGAGGCACCAAAGCAGGGAAGCACCCCATTACAAGCAGATACACAGATATAAAAATTGTATATAGAATATATAACTTCGGGGTCACCTGTGGAGTCTGGGATGATCTCACCATCAAGCCCAGGCAGAGAAACTATAAGAAGCTTCCCTTCTAGGTCTACCCTGTCAGCCCAAGTCAGCCTGGGCCTGAGTGGTAGACTCACCCACCATGAATCTACACCCAAGCTTTCAGAAGCTTCAATTCACATCCCAGGCCAGTTAAGTCAGAATTTCAGAATAGTGCCTGGGCATCAGTCGTTTCTAAGACTTTTCAGGTGATCCAACTTTACAAAATTAACTTGAGAGTGCCCTAGCCAAAGTATCTTTCAATTCGTTAGTCTTTTTGATTTAAATATGCACCAAGTTAAAACACTTATCAACAGAGGGCCCATAGACATTAAGTAAAAAAAGACTTGTAGCAAACAAATGATAGGGGGGTGGAGCGGGGGTAATAAGTAAAACTGCCACTGGGGCGTGTGGGAGGAATGGATAAATAAAACAAATTTTGGATTACTTTGCCCAGTGATTGCAAGCTTAGTATTTTACTAACTTGGAGGGGGAAGGCGTGGGAACAGCAAATACGACAGTGGAGTGGCTTTGCAAGGGTGATTTCCCTCCTGAAGCCTGAGGGCCCCGGGGTCTGCCTAGTGTCTGGACCTAGTTATTTTCGGTTTGAACTCTAAAGCACGCAGGGGAAAGAACACTGGGTCCTCGTCCCAAGCTAGCTGTTCCATCTCTCAAGTAAAGCTGGACCACAGACTCCTAATGTCTAAAACGAGGAGCCTGCATTAGAAACCCTCTCTCTCTCACCAAATCTAATTCTGATTACATAAACAAGGGATCACACATATGCCCTTTCAGAAAAACGTAGCCGATCCGAAGCCGGTCTCGGGCTTCGAGCCACCCATCCCCGCCCTCCTCGGTGCCCTCCTAAAGGTCTCATCAGCGCACCCGAGTGACTTTCCCAGAGCTGCCTCCGCCTTCCCCGAATGTCCTCCGCGCACGCCCGGCCTGCACGGGAATCTGGGGGACCTGTCATTCCTCCCTCAAAGCCCAGTACAATCCTGGGGATCCGGGCCTGGACTCCGCCGCGGCCAGGACCTCCGGGCACCGAGAGTGAAAGGCGGATCGACTCCTTCGGCGATCGCCGCCGCCTGGCCCCGCCCCCTCCGCCTAGCGCCAGGCCGCGGAGCGCCGACTGGGTCGATGAGCGGGGGCGCAGCTGCGGTGCAGCGGCCGACGCCGGGTGGGCGCCCATTGCCTCCGCTGGCCGCCGTCTGCCTTCGCTGCCAGCCCTTTCCCCCGGCCGCCCCGAGGCCTCCCCAGGAGACACAGGTACGGGCGCCCGCCTGGTTGCGGGGCGGGGTGGGGCAGTGAAGAGGAAGGAAAGGGAGACGACGCCCCGGCTCCGCAACGTCAACGTCCGGCTGCGGGACCCGCCCGGGGAGGGAGCCCCGAGCGGGGGGGAGGCTGGGGTCTGGCCGGGCGGCGGGAGGAAGGGCGACGGGGACGGGTGTGCGGGCGGGGGCGGGTGTCGCGGGGCCAAAAGGACCGAAGTTGAGAGCAGACCTGGTGCGACAGATGGTGGGCGGGGGGGAGGAGCCGCTGGCCGGGGGGCCGGGCTTGTGTCAGGATTTAAAAGGCTCGGTTCCTAAGGACCGGCAGGTGCGGGCAGTTTTCGCACTGGCAGGTTTGGGGAATTGCAGCCTCCCCAGGCTGCGCCCAATTCGAGTCACTGATTTCCGGAAACTGCCCGCGCCGCGACTGCGGGCGAGGATGGGGAAGAGGAGTCGGAAAGGGGGTGGAGGCAGGGACGAGGGCAGCCTCTGCCCGGGTGCAAGCCTGCGCGAAATGAAACAGAGGTTTTTCTGTTACTTCTCGGCCAACGTTATTAAACAACAGGTTAGAAGTGTGTAACCTGTAAAGCCCCTCAACACAGAACGTAATGCCTCTTCCAAAAAGACACACATAACATTGTAAACGCCTGAGGATGACGTGAGAAGCAGACGGTGATGACATTTTCGGAGGGTGAATTGTGCACTGCCCTTCTGCCTTCCGTGCAGAAATACATCACAAAAACTCTTCTTTACACATATATCTAGACACAAACACGTGAATGCATGTGGTTTTTTGCAGAAATCATTTTAGGTAGAATATGGATAAGTGATTTCTAAACATGTTTTTTTTTTTTTCCTATGAGTTGTTCGGTGCGAATATCATCAGTTGCCCTGTGGCTGATGATGCATAGTTCATGAATCTGCCTGCTGATGGTTTTTCTGTTTATCAGACGCTGATTTCTAGCCTTCCTGAGGCTGCTGGTCCTTGGATTATAGGACCTGAACGTGGGTCTTGCTCATCATTAATCTTGTAGCTTTGTTGCATATTTTCCAAAGGCGTTACGTAAGTCTGCCTGTTATTTGCTTTGGGCTGTTGAGGCAGCATGCGAACAAATTCAGGAAAAAGACAGGCTCAGTTCTTCAGTTGCTTCCTTTGTCATTTGTTTTTCCTTTCATTCTGTAACATTTCTGCATGAATGAATGATTCTGAAATTAAAGTTAGAGGAATAAAATGGGCCAATCGTACGTGAGAGAAATACTGTTGAATGAACTCTAGAGTTGTTTACTCAGGTGGCAAGAGTTTGTTTTTTTGTTACACGTGGTCAAGTTTCTGGTTTGGAAGCATTTCTTATCCAAGTGCCTGTCATTTTGTTTTGCTAGGAAGCCAATTTAAAATATTACTTTTATTTGGATTATGAAACTGGGTGCTGGGCTTATTTTTACTGTGTGACATTAACCAACGAACTGATATCTAGCTACACCTCATTTGAAGGTCGTCTTCAGTTTCTTCTTGTGGAAGGGGACAGAGGGTTGCTGGGTTGTCATAGGGAAGTGGGCTTTCTAGAACACAACTGTGTAACCTGATGAGCAACTAACTGAATAAATATCACAACTGATCATGCACAGCCATTGATTAATTTAGCCCTGTGTTTCTGTTGTTTCCATGAGCAGAGTGACTAACACTGTTAATTACTTATCTTTACTAAGCCTTAGCTTTCTTTTAGTTTTCTAATGCCTACTTCCATGGAGTAACAAAAAATGCACATAAACCCCTGAGTTCAGTGCCTAGCACATAGTAAAACCTTAGCTGTTCTCATTATTCATCCATCTTCTGGTCCAAGATACTGAAAACTCATATCTGCATGTGTCAGCTTTTTCTCAAGAAAATTTTTAATATGTTGCCTACCCAAGCATTTTCCTGGAAATTCATAATGCATGTTACTACATAAAAGGCGGAGACTTTCTGTAGGGGGAGGAAAAAACTGGCTCTGTTGAACAATACTTACCAAACACCCCTTTTCTTGGAAGGCCCTTGCTAAGCCCCAGAATAGGATGGTAGAGTTTACAGAATGTGTGTGCACGTATTACCTGATTAGACCCTCCCAAGTCCATGCAGAAGCCCAGGAAGTGCTGCTTTACAGATGAGGGAACTGAATTATTGTTCAGGCAACTAACAGAAAGTGAGAACGAGAAGTATTCCACTGTCTTCTGACTGCACGTTAAAATCCTAAAGCATTTAAGGTCTCGTTTTTAGGGAAGCACCTCCTATTTTCTCCTCTCGTCCAATCTGCTTTTTCATTTTACAGAAACTTTGTCACTGATTTCCTCCACATGTTCTCCTGAGAAAGTTACACCCATTTTCTCATGATTTTCATGATTTCTTATGTATTGAGACCTAGCATGGAGGTGCCTGGAAGGGAGCAAGTGAGAAGGGGGCAGTTGAAGTCAGAGAAGTGAAGGGGACCCCTTCACATAGGGTCTTGGACTCTGTTGTAAGTACTGCACCTTAAACCCAGAAGTCTCAAAACTGATGAAATCTATTTTCTCTTTAAGGTGGTGAGTACCTCTTCTGCTGGGAAGTAGAAGAGTACTCCTGGACTAAAAAAATATGCCTCCCAAGTTCAAGCGCCACCTAAATGATGATGATGTCACTGGTTCTGTGAAAAGTGAAAGGGTAAGTTCAGAATGTTAAACTTTAAAAAAGAGAGATGGCAAGTGTGTTTTCATTCTCTTTGTAATTTTAGAAAATCTAAAGTGTATGGCTATATTCTAATTCTATTGTCCATCATAGTATAAACATTGGAAAGTATATGCTACTTGAATTGGTGAGTCAACTGAATTCTGATCACTGCTTCTTTCTAGTCTCTCCAAGGGAATTTTATACAAATATGCAATATCTTATTTGGAACTCTGGAGCCACATGTGGTTGTAATTTAGAATGTTTCAGATTTTAAAATGGAAGTGAAGTGCATCTTATATGACAGCAATTTTGGAGGCCTAGAGCAGCACCTCTGAACATCAGTGCACTCAGTGCAATATCTGATCATTCGAAGTACAGACATAAAATATACAAGTAAATGAGCTGAAATCAGTTCAGGTCAAGTCTTCATCCAAATGAGCTTAAGCTCCAAGCTCACAAATCTCTGTAAATTTCAAATGTACAACTTTATAATTTGACATCTGCATACTCTAGATTTCTAGTTTTATACCACTGCAGTCAGAAAACGTGCTTGGTGTGATTTCAGCCTTCTTAAATTTACTGAGACTTGTTTTGTGTCCTAACATATGAGACCCTTAAGGATGTTCCATGTGCACCTGAGAATGTGCATTCTCTCATTTTGGGATGGAAAGCTTATAGATGTCAGTTAAGTCCATCTGGTCTAATGCATCATTTAAGGCTGATACATCCTTGTTGGCTTTCTGTAGTCTCTTTCTATTGTATTTGTGTCTCTCATTTAAAGTATACAATTCAGAATTGTACAGCCATCACCACAGTCAATTTTAGGACATTTCCATCATCCCCAAAAGACATTCTGTACGTTTTAATAATCATCCCCCATTCTCCTCATCCCCTCAGCCCTAGGCAACCACAAATTTATAGATTTGTCTAATATGAGCATTTTATATAAATGGAATTATACAATATGTTGTCTTTTGTAACTGGCTTCTTTGGTTTAGAATGTTTTCAAAGTTCACCCATGTTGCGTGTATCAGTACTCCATTCCTTTAATTGCCGAATACATTCTGTTGTATGGCTGTACTACATTTTCTTCACCCATTCATCAGTTGATGTATTTTTGGGGTTATTTCTACTTTTCGACTGTTACAAGTACCACTGCTGTGAACATCCATGTACAAGCTTTTGTGTGAACACATGTTTTTTAATCTTGGGTAGATACCTAGAAGGGGAATTGCTGAGTTCTGCTAATAGAATTATTCCACGATCAATGTTTTGAAGAATGGCCAAACTGTTTTCCAAAGTGGCTGCAGTTTTTACATTCCCACCAGCAATGTGTGTGTGTTCCAGTTTCTCCACATTTCTTACCACCGCCCACTTCTTTTCACCACACTCATTAATTACCTGCCTAGTACGTGGGTAGGGTTGTCTTATTGTGTCCCATTATCCTGTTTCAATATTTCTAAAACTCGTGTTTGTCCAATGAATGGGTATAAAAACATTGGTCTTCATGTGTGTTTCTCATTGTATCGCTGTAATACAAACACTTTATCTTTAGTACCATCATCCTCTAAGGCGATAAACTATCTTCCTTGGATAGTGTGGCTCAGTGCATTGAGTGCTGGTCTGCGAACCAAAGGGTCATGGGTTCTATTCCCAGTCAAGGGCACATGCCTGGGTTGCGAGCCAGGGACCCTCCCCGCCCCCAGCATAAGGGGCGTGTGAGAGGCAACCACACATTGATGTTTCTCTCCCTCGCTGTCTCCCTCCCTTCCCGTCTCTCTAAAAATAAATTAAAATCTTTTTTAAAACTTTTTAAAAACTATCATACATGTAATGATTATCTCTTATTTATTAGCTAGAATAGCATTGTAGAAATATTTGTTGAAGGAATTAAATCATCTTCTTCCATAGTATTGATTTAGAACATCTTTTCATGTGGTCATGGGCTATTTCTTCATCTATTGGGAATTGTCAGTTCTCTCCTTCGATGATTTTCTGTAACGTGTCTTTTTGTTACGGGTTTGTCAGAGCTCTTTATGTAATACAGATATCGGACCTTTGATCTAAAAGTTGTTGCAGATTTTTATTTTTTTCCAGTCTGTTACTTGCCATTTAACTTTGTTAGGATGTCTTATGCTTCATATTGTAAATATTTAGGTAATCAAATTCACTAATCTTTATCTTTTACACTTCTCGGGTTGTATGTTGCTTAGGAATAACTTACCCATGTTAAGAGTCAAATACCTATTTCATATATTTTCTGTCTTTGTGATTTCATAAGTAAATACATTTAAGATCACATTTTCCTTTAAGTACTCCTATAACATACCCTACAATTTTGTTCTGTGATGTTCCCAGAATCATTCATTTCTAACTAGTCTGTTCATCTTCCATTTATATTTTAATATGTTAATTAGAAAAGTGTTTAAATTTTTCTTTAGTTATTTGTTCTCATTTCCATTGTATTATGCACAGAAAATGTGACCTCTTTAGTTTTTGGAATTTATTAAAATTCTTTTATGGCTTATCTTTTTCTTGGGTATTTGAAAACAAAATCTAAGTACAAAATTATTTATTTTTTGTCTTCTTGATTTCTCCACCTCTGAACAATGTGCTAAATCTTCCCTATAATTTTGAATGTATTCATTTCTTCTTGAATTTAAGTAGCTTTTGCTTAATATATTTTGCAGCCATATTATTATAAACAGTCATTGCTGTTACATCTTCTTCGTGAATTGTGCATTTTATCATTGTGAAATCTTTTATTTGATTGTTTAATGCCTTTGTCCTAAAATTCCTCTTTATATTAATATTGCTAACTCTAACATCCTTTTTTTAGAATTTGCTGACGTATCTTTCCCATGCCTTTTTTTCCGTCTTTTAGTTGACATTTGTTTTAGGTAGATTTCTTGTAAACCAATATTGGCTAGAAAATTTTGAATTCTAATCATGTCTCGTTTTTGTTTTTAAAAGGAGAAGCCAAACCCCTCACGTTTATGTGGTGCTTCATACACTGGGCCTTTTCTGCACCAGCTGGCCCCTCTGCTGGCCGCGGACCCTCGTTGCCCTGATCTGTGGTTGGCTCTTTGTCATCAGCTGGATCTCAGCTTAAGTTTCACTTCTTCTTCTTCTTTTTTTTTAAGATTTCATTTATTTATTTTAGAGAGAGGGAAGGGAAGGAGAAAGAGAGGGAGAGAAACATCCACGTGTGGTCCTCTCACGTGCCCTGGACTGGGAACCTGGCCCGCAACCCAGGCCCTGACTAGAAATCGAACCGGCGACCCTTTGGTTCACAGGCCTGCGCTCAAGCCACTGAGCCACACCTGCCAGGGCTAAGTTTCACCTCTTGAGCGTGATTTTCCATGACAAACTCATCTCGTTTAGTCACCCTGTCCCTTTCCATCCCATCACTCTTAGTTTCCTGCATAGCATTTATCCCCACCAGATGTTTTCCTGTGAGAGCTCAGACCTTGTCTGTGGTGTTCAGAACTGGCGCTTGGTACTTAGAACAGTGCCTAGCACGTAGAAGATGCTCAGGCACATCCATTAAATTGAGTAGAGAGCAGCTGGAAGGCGGCGGAAGGCGAAGGGAAGGGACTTGCCCCTCCTGGTTGCTGGCTGTTCCTTCTTCCCACTCCAGATCCTGCGACTTTTCTGCCTCATCGTCAGTCATGGGATTTTCTTTGGGAAGTCTGCAAATGTGTTTCCATATCTTTTCGCTTCCAGTGAAGCACATGTCATTACTCTTCCCCCTGGAGGCTTGGAGTTCAGGAATTTCATCAGGACGGAACTTGTTTTATTGCTCCTCCTGGCAGTGAGTGAGCCCTGGGAATCTGAAAACTCATTTTGTTTATTTTATTTTTTTTGACAGAGAAACCTTTTGGAAGATGATTCAGATGAAGAAGAGGATTTTTTTCTGTAAGTTTTTTAACAGCTGTATTGGGCTATAACTGACATGCAGAATACACAATGTGAGTTGTGACACAGGTGCTGTACCCCTGTGACACCGTCACCACAGTCAGATCACGAATACCGCCTTCACGTCGGAAGTTTCCTTGCTCCCCTCAGCTCTGTCACGCTCCCAGTCCCCCAGGCGGCCACTGCTCTGCTCTGTCACTCTAGTGTGTTATTTTTTAGAATTTTGTTGTACATGGAACCATACATTGGGCCCCCTTTTTTACTGGCTTCATTCACCCTACCTGATTATTTTGGGGTTCATCCATGCTGTCGCATGTATGCTTGTTTCTTTTTAGCTCTGAGAAGTATTCCATTGTATGGATATTCTGCAGTTAGTTCATTCATTCGCTTCCTGATGGGGTAGTTCTAGTTTTCAGCTATTATAAATAGGCAGCTGTAAACATTTCCACGCAGGTTTTTGGGGGTGGACGCCTGCCTTCACTTCTCTTGGGTGAATACTGAGGAGTAGACTGGCGGGTTCACATGTCAGCCGTCTTCCAGAGTGGGGTCTCGTTTTGCTCCCCCGCAGCGCGGCGTGAGCGCTCAAGTGGCTCCAAGTCCTCGTAGTGCTCCGTGTGGTCAGTCTGTCCCTTCGGCCGTTCCTGTCGCTGTGTGGGGGTACCTCCTCGAGGTTTTAATTTGCGTTTCCTTAATAACAAATTATGTTGAATGTCTTTTATGTGCATATTTTTCACCTTCACATCTTTTTTGATGAATTACATGTTTAAAATCTTTTGCCCAATTTTACATTCGTTGTCTTATTAAAGCTTTTTATATATTCAAGAAACAAGTTCTTTGTCAGGTGTTTTACAAGTATTTTCTCCCAATTTCCAACAAAATCTTTTCATTTTTCACAACAGTATCTTTTGAAAGTCAAAGTTTTGATTTTGATGAAATAAATTTAAGTGTTTTAAAGTTATTTTTGCTTATTTAAGAAATCTTTGTCAAACCCAACATTGCAAAGATTTTTTCCTGTGGTTTTTTCCTAGGGGTTTTATGGTTTCGGCTTTTACAGTTAGGTCTGTAGCATAGTTTAAATTGTTATATGTGACTAAGTGAAGGATTTTTTTTGGCAGGGGGGCGGGGCACATGGCTTCCCAGTTGTGCTACCACCAGTTGACGAAACGATTGTTTTTTCCCCATTGAATGGCCTTGATACTTTGTCAGAATTAATTGGCCTGATCAGTCCTTGGAATTATGTTTAGCAAGGGCTCTCATAAAGTCCTGGGTTTGTATTGCAAAGTCAGGAAGGAAGACATACTGTTGCAGTTTACTCTGGAGAATAACAGGTGTGCCTGAGAGGAAACATTCAGCTGCTCGTTGTTATAATGTTGTCAAGTTTTTTTGTAGAAGCTTTTTCCCCCAAAATAAAAACATCATATAAAAAGTAATTGACGACCATGAAACAATGAACAAAAAGAGCCTACAGAATATAAAATAAATCCAACTACAGGAAATAGTATCCTTTTTCTGCAGGAAGGTTAGATGAAGTGGGAAGATAATTTCCACAAATAACAAGATTTCTATAGAGTCACGCAGCCCCGTGCGGACAGGGCCTGTTACGGTAAGCAGCCCCGTCCGCAGCAGTAGCTGCCTGTCAAAAACGGACTCAGGATTGAGGAGAAGGCCGGATGCCTTCGCTCATTACACGATCGCCATTTAGATACCCTCGTGGGAAGCACCCACTCTGCGGGCAACAGTGGACCACCAGGGGGAGGCCCCCGCCCAGCACTGCTGTGCTGCTTCCAAAGGGCCTGACTGTAAAACTGGCACCCTTGTTCACAATGCAACTTCCACGCCCTGTGGTTTTGTCTGTGTGTTGAAAGGGAGAGACACCAAATAAAGTTCTTAAAATGATTTTTAAAAATCAACACCCATGTTTATAGCAGCAGTATTCACAATAGCCAAAAGTTGAAAGCAGCCAGAGCGCCCATCTGTGGACAGAGAGAGAAACCAAATGAGACGCACACGTGCATGCATGGACCTTTAGTCTTAGAAAGCAAGGCCATTCTGACACATGCCGCACCATGGATGAGCCTCGAAGACGTCGCACTGCGTGAAAGAAGCCAGTCACAAAAGGGTTCATTTTACATGATTCCACTTACACGAGGCCCCTAGAGTGGTCCCATTCATAGAGACGCAAAGCGGGGTGGGGGCCGCCGGGGCGCGGGAGGAGCGGGGACTGGGGATTCACGTGTAATTAGTATGGAACCTATTTTGTTTTAAGCTTTGTAGCTTATACCCTATTCTCTATCATGAGAAGAAGAAGAATTAGTTAAAATATGTGAAAGGTTTTTTTATTTCCAGAATTTTAAAATGGATTGGTTAAAACGATAACATTCAACTATAATAGAAAAATAATAATTTGAGAAATGTCAGTATTTTCTGCAGAGACTCCTGCATTTCCCTTTAGCCACATTATTAAGTTTAAGATGAGTAATCAAAAAACATGCTTAAAAATGTTTAGTGTTTTGAAAGGATTTTTCTCGGTATCCATCCCTGATAACGAGCATTTCATTATAGCCCAAATTCAAGGTGAATTGTAATTTTAGTTTTCTGTCATAAAGCTGTTCGTACTCACTGGTACTGTAGGTGTTATGGGTATTTCACAGTTTAATCAGTGGAGCAGGCTGTGGGTAACTAAGGATTGCATAAACCCTAATCTCTGAAAGTTGTGATATTCAGAAGGAGTAGGTTAACCACGGCCTGCAGCCAGTGCCAGTGAAGGGCAGACATGATTACATCTCATTCATTGCCAGCAATACCAGTAAAATTTGGTTCCTTGTGGTAAATGACTGACCTGTGTTTCAAGTTCAGCTTGATTGAGTGTGTGTTCTCTGTCTTTGTTTTTTTAATGCTCTCATTATTCATATGTACTCGGTATTTTGCTTTCAGAAGGGGACCATCTGGACCAAGATTTGGACCTAGAAATGATAAAATTAAGCAGTAAGTTTCTGAGATACTCTTTTGTTGAACTGATTGTCATTTTTCTGTGTGGACCGGAGGTGGGCAAACTACAGCCTGTGAACCACCTGTTTTTGTATATAATGTTTTATTGGAACACAGCCATGGCTGTTTGTTTTCTTATGATCTATGGCTGCTTTTAAACTACAGTGGCAGATTTGAGTACTTGTGACAGAGACGTTATGGCCCACAAAATCTAAACTCTATTATCTATCAGGCCCTTTGTAGAAAAAAATTTGCTCAGCCCTTATATAGACAAACTATAACTGCTGGGTTTTAAAAACCCAGTAATTCTTTTTATTACCTCTGAATTATAGCTAAGGAAATGCAATTCCCAGTTCTTGGTTTTTATTAACTTGATTATCTTATGTCACATCCATTTATTTAGCACCATCTCAGAGTCTGCTTTGGTTTTAAATCGATACCTTGAGTCCCATTTTCGGAATGATAATAAAAACAATATAACAGATTCAGTTTTTTGAAGTACATTTGTGTTTTTGTATACCTCCAGAATTTTTTCGTATCTATCACCATCCTAATCCATGTACTGATCTAGGTTTTATGGCTAATTGATTTTCAGCTTAAAACTCTATCTATGTTTTGCTGCTGGTAGATGGTGGATAATGCTGTAGTGAATGTATCTGACATTAGAAGGATGTGAGTCCTGACCGGAAGGGGGAGGGATGGACGCAGCAGTGAACTAGCCCTGGAAACTGACCGAGTTCTAAAGACTGACTGCGGGAGAAAAGCCGAAGGGCTTGGGTTCAGGTGCTGAGGCCGGCTAGTCGCCGCCCTAGTAGTGGGTGTAGATGGCATGTGGCGGGAAGGGGGCTGTGATGGGGCATCCCGTGTTTGGTGAGACACTTGGACTTCAGTCAGGTAGCTGTTGGAGTGAAGAAACACGTCTACACTTAGCCTAATGCTCGCTCATGGATTCTGAAATATTGGACCAAGGCACCACCACAGAGATTCAAGTATTAGACAGCATATTTTCATTTCTTTTGCTGCATAACAAATTACCCTGACTGTAACAGCCTAGAACAAGGCACATTTATCAGCTCACGTTTTCTGTGGGTCAGGAGGCCAGTCACTGTGTAGCTGAGCCCTCTGCACAGGGTCTCAAAAGCCTGAAATCAGGGTGTCCCCGTGACTTATCTCATAAATTAATATAAGGTAGTTTTGTCTAATGATTGGTGCAACAGAGGAAAACTAGACACTTAAAATAGTAAACATGTCTGTGTGTATTCTGGAATGAAAGTAGGCAACTGAAAACCAATTACTAAATTTTTGAATTTACATTAAATCTTCATTGAACTGTCTGAAATTTGGATAGAACAGGCCCTCATCACCTGATGTAAAGGAGGAAATCATATTCTTATTTTAAAGAAGAACAAAAAGTTTTTCCTCTGCTCCGTCGTGGGTGCATCAAACCTTCCCATGTGTTGCCAGTTGTCTGAAATACCATGTAAGAGAAAACCAATGAACAGTGAAGAGTTATACCCCCTGTGCACCCATGACCTAGAGCATACCTGACATCCGTTTGGGAAACTCAGTGTTCTTCGTAAGCTTCTAGCATATGTGGGCAAACTCCTCTGTTGGTCCCCGTGTGTGAGCTGTGCAGCGAACTCGGGCTACAGCCGTGTCCATGCGATGCTTCAATTCCCTACAGACAAGAAAATGCAACTGATTATAGAGGCAGGCGATCAGTTACTGAGCATCCTGCCAGTCCCTTTAATTTGCAGAAACAGGACTAAACTATAAGTTAAATGTTACTTTTTTCTATCATGTCTAATGAAAGTTTCAAAAATTATAAATCCTCAAAAGAAAAATACATGTTTTTAATCTTTTTTTTAAACTAGTGTTCAGAATCAGGTGGATGAAGTTATTGATGTCATGCAAGAAAATATTACGAAGGTAATTGAAAGAGGGGAGAGACTTGATGAACTACAGGACAAATCAGGTACAAACATTTCATATATTTCTTGAGATTATTAACCTGGCCTTTGATAGTTTACTACTCCCATTTTTTCTAGCCAAAGTTTCAGAACCTTAACTTAAGAAAATGGTATTTGGTTCTTTACTTATGACTTCAATATTTTAACTTGAGACCCCTTTACTTTGAATCATCTTATTGTTTTTATTATTTCTTTAATTGATCAGTTGAGAATGGAAAATTGAAAAATTCATTATCGAAGAGTTAGAGTGGAGTTTTTTCTTTTTTCCTATTATGCTGATGTGCTTTGTATTCTCATGATCTCAAGGAGGAGAGGTTTAATCACGTCAATACTTATTTTAAACCCATCTGATGTTTTTACCTTTTGCGTTCTCTGGGAACTTGGTAACTTTTCTTTACTAACAGATGTCTCTGTGCTTGTAACAGTTCCTAGCATGTATTAGGTACTCAGGTAGTGTTTAAGAGATGAATGGCTGAATATCTGATTAATTCTTGAGATAGACTTTAACAAGAAACTTATTTAACCACTTTTAAAATTTCTGTTGTTTTGCTTCTAAATCAGTCACTCTCGGGATCTTCTAAGAATGTAATCTCCACATGTCAATTTTTTCTATAGGTGTACCAAGTACTTGAATTTTTAAAGAGTATTTTCTTACCAGGACTCATAAGTTTGTTTGAAAGGCCTGGGGCCCTGGAAAGACTTCTTTTCATTTTATTATAAAAAATAGATTGAGTATTCTGACCAGCAGCAACTTTTTGCTTTTACAGGGTTTTGTTTTTTTTGTTTTTTTTAAGCATACAGAATGTCAAAGGATGTGAGTGGAGGAAAGGGAGAGCATTGTTTTCATGTTTAAAAGGGAATACATTTGCAGAAGTAGAAGTTAATATTTTCTTGTCTTTGTGTGACTAGATGAAAGAACCCTGTCATGTCGTTTAATCCTTCTCTCCACCCTCTATGTGATACAGAAAGCTTATCGGATAACGCAACTGCTTTTAGCAACAGATCCAAACAACTTCGAAGGCAGATGTGGTGGCGTGGATGCAAAGTAAGTAAATCAGACACTATCAGTCGGAGAGGTCGGCCAGCGCCCGGTGCTGTTCACAGACCGGAAGGAAAGGGCCTGAGGTTATAAGCTGTGTTGAGGACAGACCCTCACTTTTCACCACGTGTTCTGAGCCTGGGCGGGATGGGCACTCAGTGAATAGTTGTTGAATGAATTAATAGTTTGGGGGACAGAAATAACTAAAGAAATCCAGCAGTGTCTAAAAGGATGGGTTCATGGGTTTTTTCATGATAGGTTATCCACGTTTTACTAATAATTTAGCTACTTCTAAACTTATAAGAAATATTACTTCTTCTTATAATTTGTTATTAGTACCTTTTGGAACAACCTAGATAGCATTGCATACAGATATTAAAAAGATAAAAAGAAAGTTAGACAAAAATATGATTTTTTTAAATGGGGAAAGAAAAGCAGCTTACGTGTCAGAAAAGGCAGATGTGGCTAAGAAGAAAATTCCGTGGTCCCTCGTTATTCCAGAGACTTAAGAAATAAAGAGAAGTTTTTAAAAAATGAGAATTGTTACATACTAATATATCTCTGCAAAACATTTTGTAGAAATGGATTTACTTCTTAAATCAAGTAATGGCTACTAATCATTAAACAGAAAATGTTTCTCTTAAAATTTTCTAGCACCTGAGCAAATCTTTCCTTTTCCTCCTGAGCCTGTGTATCATTTCTAGTGTTGTTGAAACCTTAGACATAAACTCATTGTTTTTTAGTCTCTCATTTTCAAGTTTGGCAGTAAGTTTCTAAATGTCACTTCCACATGTGCTAAGGATTTGCCTTGGATTTACTTATTTTTGTCTGACTGCCTATTGCAAACTTACTTTCAGAAATAGAACTTAGGAAAGAAACATGTGCCATAGCTCTCCTTGTCTAGAATTTAAATTTCCTATTTCAAATTCTTTTGAAAGTAAATTTTCTATTTTCCTTAAATACCCATTTCTGTAGAAGGTTTCCATTTGTAGACTAGCTCGGAAGAGCGTAAGGTCCCTGAGCCACTCACCTTCCCCGCACACGCACAGCCCAGTCGCGTAGTCCTGGAAAGACCGTCAGAGTGTGCGTTTTTGGCTGGCTTTTCTCAGCCACAGCTAAAGGTCTTTATTTTAGGGGGTTCAGATCAGAGGACTCGTATGCTTCTAAGGGGGAAAACTGAACGAATCTTGGAATTATATTTCAAGTAGTCTCCATCACTACCATTTTCTGCGCTGACTTCCTAAAGATGATTTAGGAAGGGCTTGGAGAAGGGGCACAGGGACAGAAAGCAGGTCGGGGCCACCGGAGGGTGGGGGAGAAAGGGGGGGCGGGCCACAGCAGGGCCAGAAGGGGCTCTCTGGAGCGCTAGAAGTGTCTCGTGTTTGACTGTGATGGTGGCTGTTGGCACCGCACTATGTATTTGTCAGAACCCACCAAAATGGACTTTAAAAGGGTGAATTTTATTCCTCTGAAGTGTATCTCAATACACCAGACTTTAAAAATAAGTGAACAAAATTGCCCAGTGGGAGGGGAGGGAGAATCGCTGACACCCACCTTCAGTGTCCTGGAGACCCTTACCTGTCTGACAGTCAGCAGGTGCGCGGCCACGTGGCTGGGGAGA
Source organism: Mormoops blainvillei (assembly GCA_004026545.1). Taxonomy (NCBI): domain Eukaryota; kingdom Metazoa; phylum Chordata; class Mammalia; order Chiroptera; family Mormoopidae; genus Mormoops; species Mormoops blainvillei. The sequence continues at coordinate 67,639 of PVJD01005964.1, forward strand.
GGCGGCTTTGGAGGAGCAGGACACCTGACTGCCGCGGCGGTGTGCACACCCCTGGCAGTGTTAGAGACCCAAGGAGGAAGACTGTTTACTGAGCTGCATTAAAACTCATACTGGTGTTTCCATTTTCATCTGCTAAGACTAGCACAAATTAGCAGGGCACATTGACGTATGTTTGGAGTAAAGTTGAAAAACTACCATAAAATTCCAGATGACTTTAGAAATGCTTTTAGGTTAAAGAAAAGAAGCAAAACTTCCATATTCTCTGAATCACTTTGTCCCTAAAGTACTTTATAGTTTATAGTATGAGGGGGACCCAGACACCTACTGATAAGATCCATCTGATCTGAGTGTGTTTCTACATTTTTTGGTTATCATAATTAATAATCTTAATAGGTACCTGGTGTCCATGTCGCAAAGCTTCCCTGTATTCTCTTGGTCACTTTGTTCTCGCCCTGAATGTTAAGGCTACTACGGTGTCACCAGTAGTTCTATTTTAGAAACAGTTCATTGACTACTTTTGTTTGCTATTTGTGATAAAGAATATTCATGTGTTTATAATAACTGGCTATCTTTTTTCTGAATGACTGTCTTTAATTAATTACCTGTGAAAATCTTTGGTACAAATAAGACTTCCATTTGAATTCATCAGGAAAATCAAATCAATTTATAATTTATGCATTTTAGGATTAAATGAGGAATATGACAGTATTATAAAGAGAAACGTTGTGAGCTGAAAGTATTAATCAGCTCACTAAGGACTCATCTTAATCCTCTCAGCTGTAAAACTGACACACACAATGCTCTTAGCCAAGTCATTTATTACATAAGGTTATTCATGAAGAATCTAAATTCTCCTCTTCAAAACAGCGATAAGAATGCCAAGAAGAAAGTAAGGGGTAGTAAAAACTTAACAGAATTCTCATCTATGTGAGAATAGTGCTATAAAAGTGATGCCTTACCTGGCTGGTGTAGCTCAGTGGATTGAGCACCGGCCTGCGAACCAAGAGGTCGCCGGTTCGATTCCCCAGTCAGGGCACATGCCCGGGTTGCAGGCCGGGTCCCCAGTGTGGGGCACGCAAGAGGCAACCCCACAATGATGTTTCTTTCCCTCTCTTTTTCCTTCCCTTTCCCTCTGTCTCAAAATAAAATCTTTTTAAAAAATAATCTCTAAAAAATAAAAAATAAAAAAGTGATGCCTTGTACTGCATATATTAAATCATTTGTGTTGGATGCTTTTTAACAGAGTTGGTAAAATATTGTCCTTTTCCTGGTCTCATATGGGAAATAAGTGCAAGAAATCAGAGACAAAACATTCAGGCCCATGAAGGCTTGATTGGTAGAGCTCATTGTGCTCTGAACCTTGAACAATAAAATCCAGGCAAGCAAAACCATCAAATGTGGGTAACCCTGATTATTAACAAAAAGATGCAAACAGCCAGCAAGTTCATATGCAAAAAGTTTGAAAACCTTTCAAGGGATGAGCCTCTTCACCGATGAGAATGTAAGATGGCAACTTAACACGACAGGTAAGTCCCAGGAGTAAAGTCAAGGTTAATGTTAATATCTTCCATTTTTTCTGTGTTACAGATAAAAGTCATCATGGCTTTGGTTGCTGGTATCCTTTTGTTGGTGATCATCAGTAAGTATTCCCTGGGTTAATAATTTGGGGGAGTATCATTTGTTTTGGAGCTTAATTCCCTTTTAATGTATTTTCAGTTGACCTGGTGTGATGGCCAGGATTAACTGATGATTTCTCACCTGAGTCAGGAGCACTCGGCCCTGACTCTCTCTCCAGAAATGCCCCTAAATTGTATGTAAGCACAGGGCTGAGTGCTTTGTTTGAGACCAGGCATGGCCACTGTCACACCAGGGCCACAACACTTATTTTCCCTTTATTAACGTTCAGGTATGGCAGCTTGCACTTAAAACTGTGTTTGAAGGACAGATATAGATAAATTCCGCAGATGAATGTTTTTGTTTCTGTTTTGGATTTGAGCTTGATTTCAGTCTTTAACATTCTTAATATTCTCTTTAAAGTAAGATCATTTTTAATACCTCCTTTTCTCCAAGGCCGCCTTGCCTTTGTTTACAGGGACTTTATGAAGATTTGGAAAGTGTCTCAAAATAACCATTTGAAAAAGTCCATGGTAATATCCTCTTTTCAGAGAGAAAACAGGTTTGTGACAAAGAAGCAGAGTCGATCCTCACCTGTGTTTGTGGGTTCTGGGTTTGCGAAGTCCCCCCTAGCGCTAGCACTGACTTGGAACCCTGCCAGGGCTTAAGGCTCTTTCACGGCCACTGTGTCTCAGGCAGTGAGAAGTTGGGGTCCTTGACACACAGGATCCCCACTGACGTCTGATGCGGCCGTGCCCTGCCCCCCAGTTCCACCCTCAGAGAGTCAATAGGTGTCCTTCAAAGCCTAGGCAGTGCCGTGTTTCTCACGATTCTCTGCATTTCGTTGGGATTTCACTGTTTAAAGTGGCCCCCAGCCGCAGCGCCGAAGCCTACCCAGTGGAGCTGAGCGCAAGGCTGTGGTGCCCCTTGAGGTGGCAGGCGGTGCCACGGGCTGCTTTTAGGCCTGAGTCCGAGTGCTGTCGGCCACGAAGGCAACATGAATGACTCAGCAGCATATATTACATAAGGTCTCGTTAAACAGAAACACACATAGGACAAAGTTATGTATTGACTGGTTGGCAAAAATGTTGTATACAGAGGCACGCGGGAATTGAACCCTATGTCTCTAGGAGCGACGGGCAGTATTCACTAATCTCAGTGTTTGTGGCGACTTTATAGAGCAGAACTGCTGCAAATACCAAGAATCGACCATAAACTAGGGTGGGGTTAAACAGAAAAACTTCCGTGGCCAAAGCTTTTCAAAAACAAAGGGTTTGTTGAGCCAAAGTCCAGCCAGACAAGGACGGGTCCTGGGCGGGTCCTCTGAACCACCGGTGGCAGGGCTGGGGGAGGGGCAGGGGCAGGCTCTCCGCTGGACTGTCCGTTAGGCTGTCATGGTGGCGGTAGGCCGTCATGGTGGCGGTAGGCCATGTTACCCAGGGGAACAGATTTTTCCTCAGGTGCTCAGCAGCTGCAGCACCCACCCTGACCCCTGCACCCTCCAGAGCACTCCCAAAAGAGGGTTTGCTGTCCTCTTTCCAGGGAGATTTCCAGCAATTGGGAAGGACTGTGAAATTCTGATGAAGGAATTACCTCTCTAGACCTGAGTAAGGATGACTGTTACCGTGAATATAAACATCTAGATCCTCATCCTTCTAGTGACCAAAGTGACTGGAGATAGGCAGCCTGAAACGCAGGGAGTTGACCGGCTTGGCACAGCCTGGTCAGCATTATCAGCGCTCCTAAGAACCAGACGACTGTAGCGTCATAAAGTAAGCGTGAGGGCCATGCCTAGTCAGCTTCAGTATTTGGGGTGCGTACTGGTCTGGTCCAGCCTCTCGGGCAGAAGCAGCCTCCCCTCCGAATTCAGCGGCTTCTCTTCCCACTCAGACAGAGTTGAGGCCAGAGGCAGGTGCACGGAACACCCGGACAGAGCAGCCTTTTGAAAGTGGGGTACGCGGCCCCAGCAGCCAGTTTGCTCCAGCTTGGCCGCGCAGGATTCACAGGAGCCTGGCAAGGGGTCCAGCAGGGCTGTAAAGAAACCTTTTGGGGATGTCTTTTCCAGAAATTTCTCTGAAGATACAGCATACCTGAAAAAAGTATCAAAGTACCCTGAGTAAATGACAAAGACTAAAAATGACCTGGTTAAAGATCTGATTACAGCGCAGTTGACAAAGAAATTTGGTTTCTGTGCAAAACACACGTTTTAAGATAAGTAGAATTGCAAATGAAAATATCAGACCATTGTAGGTGCTTCGAAATGTTAAATAATTTGAAAAAAACATTGATTTTAATAACAATATAAGTGAACACGTAGTTATTCTTTATTTGACAGTGCTTCCTGTTTCCCATGTAATTTTTTAAAATATATTTTTTAAGATTTTATTTATTTTTACAGAGAGGGGAAGGGAGGGAGAAAGAAGGAGAGAGAAACATCAGTGTGTGGTTGCTTCTCACGCCCCCCTACTGGGGCCTGGCCCACAGCCCAGGCCTGTGCCCCGACTGGGTATTGAACTAGTGACCCTTTTGCTCGAAGGCTGGCACTCAGTCGACTGAGCCACACCAGCGGGGGCTCCCATGTAGTTTTAACATATCAAATAAGCCTGATTAGTTTAATTTCTCTTTTTGTAAAGAAAGAAATTTACTTTGAAATGTTTCAGGGACCCTTTCATTGGGTTGGCAAAAAAGTCTGTTACTTTTTTTCTGTAAAATAAGACACATTGTTTTATTTTCACCAATAACTTGATTGGGATATTTTGAGTCTGTCGACTATCTTCTGCTATTGGCTTCCAGTGGGTAGAGGCCAGGGTGCTGCTAATTATCTCCCAGTGCATAAGACAGCCCCACAGCACAGGATTATTTGGCCAAAATGTCAGTAATAACAGGAAACTTCACAAACCACTTTTGACATGTTCAATCCGTCACAATATCTTCCCATACACTGCACAAATCTTTTTTTTTTGCATTTCAGTATATTTTTACCTTTCTTGAAATAATCATAATACACTGAAAATGTTGCATGTTTTCTTCCATCTTCAATATTAAAATGGCTGCACAGAAATTCACCAATTTCAATAATTTTTTTAATGCACGCTGATATGACAGCTGCCACAATAAAACCTAACAAAATTGTTTCAAATGAAGTTAAAAGACAACTAAGCACTTCTGCAGCCATTGTAGGAAAAAAAAACGTAACAGGCTTTTTGGCCAACCCCATAGGCAGAACCATGCACAAATCTGCCCCACATTTCATGTATATATAGCACTGGCTCGGGTTCCTGAAGAGCCAGGGGAGATTTTGGAGTTTCAAGGTCCCATAATTCAAAAGTTGTGTTCTCGGTCAGCTAAGACCAAGAAATTGTTTTGGGTCTGAAATGTGGTGCGTGAGTGCTGCTCCCCAGGCTGGCGGGTCCAGGTCCTGGGGTGACCACACTAGAAGTGTTCCTTCTAACCCTGAAACTGGCGGTGTGTTTCTCTGCTGGGGACCCTGTGAGACAGCTACATATCTCATGGAGTCTCAGCACTTCTGCAAAGGTTTCTGGTCACCTGGAAACATCCCGAGTGGGTCAGAAGGCACAGTGGTCTCTCTGGAGTGAAAATCACCATCATTAATATAATTTCAGAGTTATAATCTAATGATGTTGGTCCGCCAGAGAACCCAAACTGTAATTACATCAGATGGCCACAAGTTGTCACTGTAAGTTCAGTTACCAGAAAAAAATGAAAGTTAAAAAAACAGGTACTGGTAACAGAATAATAAAAAAACTGACTTGAGGGGGTCTCCTCGTAATTCACCAGTCAGGTGAGGGAACCCCCTCCTGGCACCAATGAGATGTATCCTGGGAAGCCTCTTACGGTCAGACAGGGTTTAGGCTTCCACGTGGTGCCAAACACTTGAAGGACCCACTCCCATGGCACATGTCCTACCGGCCTCCTACGGATTTGTGTGGAAGGATTACCTTCCTGCGCCCAGGAAAGCTGTGTGTTTAGACCTCAAGGGGTGGCTGCATGATCCAAGGGACCAGAGGGGAGTTGCAGTGGGACCGCTGTGGGTGCCACACTCATCTCCAGGGAGTCACGGCCCCTTCTGTGCCTTGAAAAGATTGAATTCTGCCCCTGACAAGATTTGTTAAACACGCAAACTTGCCCGGCTCAAAGCTTTTCACAGAGGACGGGTTTGTTGAACCACAAGCTAGCTAGAAAAGGACCGCCCGGGGCACGCCCTGCAGACCACCAGCAGCACTCAGCTGATGGCGCTGTTTTGTCCCTCCCTTCGGCCTGCTGTGACTTAATTTAGGACATCTCTGAACTTTCTCCTTGTCAGTGGACAATCTGGAAAATGTGAGATGGCATAAATAAGAATTCAGCTGTGATCTCACCACAGAGATCATTACTGTTAATATAACTATTGTATATATGTTGTCTTTTCCTATTAACATATAAACATGGTTTTCAAAAACTAAGATCATTTACTTACTTTCTTACTAATACACCATAAATATTTTCCCGCCCTGGCTGGTGTGGCTCAGTGGATTGAGCATCAGCTTGTGAACTGAAAGGTTATCGGTTTGATTTCCTGTCAGGGCGCAGGCCTGGGTTGAGGGCAAGGTCCCCCGGGGGTGGGGGGGGCACACAGGAGGCAACTGGTCCACGTTTCTCTCCCTCTTTTTTTTATCTTCCTCCCTTCCCCTCTCTCTAAAATAAATATTTTTTAAAATAAATATTTTCCCATGTTTTTACATATTCTTAAAATACAGGGCCCGGCAGAAGTAAGGCCTGCTTGCGCGTGGTTGGTAGGGTACGTGGATGTCTCACAAGAGATGGCCGGCAGTTGGAACATTTCACCTGAGATGTCAGCCGGTGTGCTTGAGTGTGAGATTGTGACGTTACAGAATTACATGCTAATGATTTTGTAATAAAAAGGGGTGTTATTTGTGCTGGACTGTGTTTTAGCAGCCGCATGCTAAGGTTCTGCCATGATCTATTTGGTGTGAATGCCAGTGCTAGGCATTCAGGTGGTTTTGTGATATTTTTGCTTCTCCACTCCCATTTGCTGTCCTCTCAACCAGAAGTCCAGTCCTCATTGCCTACGTCCAAAACAGGACACAGCTGTGTTTAGGATGTTATTTCTAATATGGCATATGAATCAGATTTTGACATGCTGTGTTCTCATTTTTTTTTCTCTTGCAGTTCTCACAGTTATGAAATACCACACTTGACTTAATGACAGAGATCTTCATTAAACAAAATCTGGGACAATAATAATAAATTGCTGCATAATTTAAATGAAACCCATGTATATAACTTTCAAAACGACTTTTTCAAGAAACTAAGAGGCGAGTATCACTTCAAATTGGAGCACTGAGAATGCCCATTACCTCCTTCCCTTCTGGCAAAATGTGCTTTTCACAATCATGTTTAAGGCCAAGACAACCAGCCTCTATTTGTCATGTTCCAAGGATCTAATTTGAAACCAGATACTCGCCAGTTGACTATCTGTCTGCAGTTAACGACACTCCCTACCACGGCCCCCGCAGCCCAGGGACTGGACCTGTGCTCTTCAGCTGGGATGGGGAAGCTGATGTAGCCATTCCATCAATATTCGCGAGATTGTTCACACATTACAATTGCTTTGCAAGCAGTTTCCACATGTTTATGGGTGTAACAAAAGCTAAGTGTTATAAACGCTGTTGCCTTCAGCTACAACTAAAAACATTCCAGTAAACCTATTTTTGACTGTATGAGGGAATGTGTAGTAATTTCTTGGTATTTGAATTATGGAAATGGGGATTTTAAACTGTGAAAAGCCTAGTAGCATGGCGCCACAGAATTGGAGATAATAAAATCACTGGAAAACATCATTGTGGTTTTTGGAAATGTCCACCTTCTAGCCGCTAGTCAAGGTCGGTCTGCGAGTTAGCCTCCGGCGAGGAGGGCCCAGTTCTAATGTGAGCAGACGAAGCCCACAGGCAACTCACGCCCTAGTTTTATTTTCATTAACCCTAGTACCAGAAGTGCTAAAGGTAGCAAAGTCACCTGCTGAGAATTTGCTGGTTTTGCGTCCCCTGATCATACCCTGGGAGGCAGATGCACGTTGAACAGTCAAGTGTCGTATCAGCCAACAGGAGTGAATATCGAGTCAGTTGCCAGCCAAAGGCTAGGGTCGTCATTAATCTAACCTGTTTCTGTAACAATAAAATAGCGTTAACTAAAAGGGAACCGCCTCCTGTGTTCCTTAAATGAGTCAGTGAGAATAAATCCTCTATTGTGCTAAGGAAGCTTTCATTCTGAAATTGGAGGTTCTACAGAAATGTGTGCACTTGGACATCCTGACATGTAAATACAAACCTGAGTTTGAAATAGGGTTAATAAAAAACAGTATTTATAGGGGGGAAATGATCCTGTATGGGTTTTATTTTTCTGGTCATTTTAATTCAAAGTGTATCTAACAATCTTTTAAAAACATTCTGCAGAACCAGCATTAAGCAAAGATGACTATTTAGAATGGAAAGAATTTTGAAGGAAGGAAGCGGAATTAGAGATACTGCAGACACCTGCAAGCTAGGAACATCTTGATGCACTTGCTAAATGTGACAGTTCACTAAAAACGTTTCAAAAGTGACAACGGCCTTACATGCCATGTGGACTGTTGTCTCTGGTCTCTCCACTCTCTGTAAATGTCCATTAATGTAAATAATGTAACAAATCCTAAACCTTTTGGCAGAATAGGATACCCAGGAAAATGAGCGTGTTCAGAATTTCAGTAGTGAATGGAGCTCAGCAGGGGAATGAGCTGAGTGGACAGGATCAGCCCTGAAGGGTAAGTCCGTCCTCGGGGCCGGCACTAGACTCTGCGGTGGTTAACTTTCCACCAGTTGGCCTAGAAACCCGGTTTCTTTCCTGTCAGTGAAGATGAAGATTATTTCTCAAAAAAAAAAATCATATTTCCAGTGTTTCTTTTAATAAAGTATGTTACTTATAAAGAAATATAAAAAGTAAATTATAAAATTATTTTTTAAAAATTTAACCATTAAAAAAATAAAGGAAATATTTGTGTGACAATATCGTATACATGTACTTCTCTTTGCACTTAAATACCTTGCTGCTGGGACCCTGGTGGTGGACACGTGGCTCTGAGAGCTTCGCACTGGTGGTGGTTTGGTTTGTCATCTCGCCTGTCGGTCTGGGTGAATCCTGAGACCCCCACACCGGCTGGCATGTTTAGGATGTTACTGTGGTGACCTTGGAGACGTGAACCCTCTTACAGTCAAAAACAGAAGAAAACATTGTTCGAACTGCCGCCAGCCTGCCTGCCTTCCCTCCCTTAGTCATTCTTTTTCTCATTCAGCTCAGCTCACCCTGCACTTGAGAAATGAAGTTTTACTCCCATCAAAACTATCATTATTTAACAGCAACGAAGGTCAACAGAAAAATTCAAGTAGCTTTGTAAATACTAGTTGATACCCAGTGAAATCAGGGCACTATTTTTATAACACCTGCAATACACCCTCCTCATGTTTTATCTAGTTACTGAAGCCTGTTACTCTGAGATGATAATGCTGGTTAATTAGCTCTTAACCCCGGTGGCCTTTTGGCTCCTCCACCACGATAAACTTCACTGGAAGTTGCCCTCCAGTTCTACAAACTTGGGGGTTTCTTTTTTTTTAATTGTTTTTTTGTTTGTTTTCTGTTGTTGTTTTTTTTTTTTTGAGAGAGCAGAACCTCAATCTGTTGTTCCTCTTACTTATACATTCATTGGTTGCTTCTTGTATACGCCCTGACCGGGGCTCAAACCCACAACCTTGGCGTGTCGGGATGACGCTCTAACCAACCGAGCTACCTGGCCAGGCCTAAACGTGGGGGTGTCTCCATTAAAGGCAAGTGCAGTGTTGAAATGGGACATTATCCCATTGAAGTGGAGGGAGGGTAACTTGTATGCATCACATGTAGACACGCCTACATGTGGATGGCTCATTATTGTGTCTTCCTGCGCAATCCCTCCGCCTCATAGCAGAAACTGGCGTCTTTCAAGTCTGTGCAGCACGCAGGTGTCCTGAAAGTGATGGCACGTGTGCTGATTGCGGAGGCGAGAATGAAAAGAAACTGAACCATGCCTGACTCCCCGTCGGCGCTGTTGGCCCTCCGGCTCACCTACTGCTCTGTGCGTGTTCACTGCGACTAGAAAAATACGTGCGTAATTGTTGCGGATGAATGCCAGTAGACATCCCTAGTTGTACTGAGTCGGTATTGCCAATCCAAGGATAACCAGCTCTTCTGTTAGCCTAATTTTCTTTTCACGTGGAAATGTGATTGGAGGCTTTGTCATTTTTCAGCGAGGGAGGAGTAAGAGCATGAACCAATCGGAGCAGTTATAATTTGTTCTAGACCACAGTGAAGCACTTGCGTTTGCACAGGGAATTGCCACAGAGCCTCGTGAAAACACCAAGTCCCAGGAACCAACAGGTGCCCCACTTCTCAAACCGTCGACTATTTTTCCCAGGTTGTAGACAAGTGGAGTCATTCCTTAGACTGATGTAGGCTTTGGGCCATATTTACAAGCTCGACGTTGATCTTCCTCTGACTTTTTCTGGAAGTTGAGCACAATAAGGGATACAGGACACAGACTCTTTTACCCTAGCTCTGTTCTCTAAGAAGCTGCTTGGAGCGAGTCTGTAGGAACTGAAAGGTTGCAGACTTGAACCAGCACTTGTACGATAGCCGAGGGGTGGGAGCGACCCCAGTGTCCATCAACAGATAAATGGATAAACGAAATGTGGTATGTACACACAATGGCATGTGATTCAGCCTTTAAAAAGGAGGGACATTCTGACACATGCTACAATATGACTGAATGGTGGGGACCTTGTTAAGTGAAAGAAGCCAGCCACAGAAAAAACAGGTATCAGTAATTATGTTCAGTACACAGAGACAGAAAGTAGAATGGTGGTTGCTGGAGGCTGGAAGGAGGGCAGAATGGGGAGTTATTTTTCAGTGGGGACAGAATTTCGATTTTGTAAGACAAAAAGTTCTAGAATAGATGGGAGCGATGGTTATGCAATAATGTGACTAAATTCCACTGAACTGTACGCTTAAAAATGATTAAGATGGTAAATTCTGTGTATATTTTACCATAATTAAAAATAATAACATTTTGCCGTGGCCTTGTAGCTCTGTTGTTTAGAGTATCATCCCAGTATGCCAAGGTTGTGGGTTTGATCCCTAGTCAGGACACATAAGAAAAAAACAACGAATGCATAAATAAGTGGGAAAAATCCCTCTCTCTCTCTCCCCTCCTCTTTAAAAAACCAATAAGTAAAAAATTTTAATTTTTGAGTGTATAGTAGGAGTAATTACCATTTAAGAAAAATTTAAATGTTTAATTGCCAGAATGAATCTACCATCCATCTTATATTATGCAATGCCAGTGTTAAATGCAAATTACGAGAGAGCCGAAATACCAAAATCACACACTTGGTATTTTGTAGCTCATGAATGCATATGTCTCATTCTTAGAACAGTGAAAACACTACACAAAACTTATTTTACTCTTTGATAGGCGTGCATTGTACCCACACACTCTCCCTGACCTGTGAACGAGGAAAGACCAAAGGGAACACGGACTGCGCGTCTTTCCCGTCCCTTCTATGTCATCATTTTCAGCATCAAGGCTTGGCTTTCACAGGAAGATCCCCGAGAAAAAAAGGAAATGACAGGGTTCCTAAGTCGGCCTTGTTTCTCCGAATGCCACTACCTTCTTTATTCGTGGGAAGCAGGGGCTGCTTCCAATGCAGAGTGGGGCCCCTTGGGGCGGTCAGCACGCCTGCTGGTGTAGACGTGTGGACGTGGCCGCAAGCACGGGGCTCTGGTGGGCCCAGGATCCACGGGGGCTGGGCGGGACTCGGCGCGGGTCCAAGTTAGGTGTGTCCTGGAAGCCAGGGAGCAATCGTGAATGCTGTGTGTGACCCCATGCCACAAGGCTGTGAGTATGCACGCATGTCCTCTGCTCACACGCAGGCCCCACTGTCCCATTCACTTCACTTACAAAACACAAGTTCAGAGCTAAAATTATTAAGAATTTACAGAAAGCAACAGAGTTTGTAACCAGGCGCAGTGTCCCGAGAGCCCCCAGTGTGACTGCACTCGCCACATGCCCGTGACGCCAAGCCTGCTCGCCGGCTACTCTCTCGCGGAGCGTTCACACCTCCTCAGCGGCCTTCTTACAAGGCGGGGCCCACACTGAGCTCAGGTTTAGAAAGGTCAAGTGCAGAGGGAGAATTAACTCATAGGGCACGCGGTCCTGCTTCTGCGAATACCAGCATCACACGCACTGTTTTTAATGCCCGCGCCCGTTACTGATTTTATTCTCTGCTCATTTATTCTCAGTTCATATCCTTTTCCAGACACCAGATCTTTCTCTGGCCCATCGGTTCCTGGCCGCATAGTTTAATTTCTCAATCTTATGTTTCCCTCTAAATTGATGACTAGTGTGTGTCTGGATTCAACTTTGTATCTTAGACCAAACCTGGCAAAGAACAAGTGCTTCGCATTTGTTGCACGTGATTAATCAATTATCTTATTAACCGCCATTAAAAAAAAAATTCCAAGGTGATGTTTCTACTTGTCATTCAGTCGTGCATACAGTTGTGCTTTCAGTTACGTGTTTGGTCACAAATATGTACTGAGCCCCCCTACCTACTCTAGACCAGGCTGTCCTCTCCTCTCTCCCATCCCATTTCTCCACTCAGCTCTCTCTTTGGCCCAAGGGCCACTGTCAGCAACGTCAAGGTGCAGGAAATGACTATGATATTTCCGCCCACTCCTCTGAAATCCCTTCCCATGTCTAACTAGCCACCTTCCCCAAAATATCGGCAAATTTGTCCTCTTAACATTCCTTACAGGCGTGACCAGCAAACTCAGTGCAATTTTTATTTTTTTCTCTAGAACTCAGTCATTAGCTAAACACCTTCCAAGCGCTAGCCTGAGCAAGATAATATTCAAAACATTTTTAAATATTTGGGAGTATGGGGCAACAGGGCCCCTCCACGGTTTACCAAAGAGAAGGAACTAGGTCAATAATTTCAAAGCAGTAAGTTGTCCTCCCAGCTACCCACTAACAACCCGACGCCCTGGCGCCACACCTGAGGACCCTCCCGCTCTCCGTGCAAACCTGTGCAAAAGCAAAGATCGGTCGTGCCTATCAGAGCTTTGTGAACGCTGGTACCTCAAGCGCCGCGGTTGGGTGCCAGGTGGAGCTCCGCACCAGGCCCTGGAACTCCGGTTCCCTTTGGCGGGACAGGTGGGCAGAAGGAGGTGACTGGCAGGAGGGAGAGCATTGAACAGGAGGGACAGCGGTTAAGAGAGAAGAAAGGCAGAAAGGCGCATGAACACCTGCTGCAGCTCAGGCGGCACATGCGCGATGGCTCGCGTGGAGGGTTAAGCGCTCAAGTTCATGGAGAGCAGCTGTGCGGAGGCTGGACCAGCCCGGGGTTTTGGGAGGAATTCCTGTGCTCACCTAGCAGTTCAACTCTGTGTGTGCACTTGCTTACCTGTCCATGTGCGGGGTGCCCTATCCTCTCTGAAAACGCAGGGGACCTTTGCCTCAGAAGGTCCTTGCTGGCGTTCTCCGCAGTCAAGGGCATCCAAGGGCATCCAAGGGCGTGCGGGCGGCGTTCGTGAAGTGCCTCACCTCCAACGCTCGTTTTCTGGATCTGTATCAAAAGGGGCGTGGATGATCAATAAATCTAAACACCAGCTGAGCAGGTTTAAAGCGTTTCTCAGTCGGTGACTGACTGAACATCCACTTTCCTTAACTCCGTCCTGGAAATAAGTCCTCCCTGTCCTGTCCGACGGGTGTGTGTGTTTCCACGAAGCTGAATCAGTGTTCGCAGGGCCAGGGAATGCCCTGTGTGCAAAGGAAGCACAGCAGAGAGGTCCTTGTGACAAGAAAAGCCCTTCTCTGGATAAAAAACTAGGCACCTGGTCTCAAACGCCCTAGTGGTGAGGATAGCAATTAAACAAATAGGTGCACTCGAGTTCCATGTAATCAGAAGGTGAACCTCAAACGGTTAATCTTAACACTAAGAAAAGAAACCAGTGATTCACAAACGGGGGCCTCCCAGGACATTTGTCAATATTTGGAGACATTTTTTGGTTGTCATAGCTAGAGGAGGATGAGGGGCTGCCATTGGCATGTAGTTGGGAGAGGTCAGGGGTCCTGCTCTGCGTTCTAGAATACACAGAGAAGAGCCCTCCTGTTGCCCCCTTCAGAAAATTATCTGGCTCAAAATGTCCGCAGCGCTAAGGCTGATAAACCCTGAGATAAACTAATCTTTTATAGGGTTTGGAAACAATGCCCCATGAAGAAAAACTGAAGTTACCTTTGACTCTTTTGCATCAAAATATACCATTTTAAAAACGTCATTCATTTTCACACCTTGCTGCCATCACCAGAACTATGTTTCATAGCCTTTAAAACAAGTCCGGGTGCTTTAGAGCTTCACAAAATGAAGAGCAAAAAACCAGATTTTTTAGCAGTATAAAAAATACAATTTTCTTACTGAAAAAAGAGGTGTTACCAGCTCCATGAACAATGGCTTCTTTTATAAGAAAACTGGAAAAATATCATTGTTTTGCAACTTTTCCTCTTTCTCTTTCAGTGTCGCTGGCGAGCACTGAACTGAACCTGTTTATTGTACTTTCAGGGGAAACTCATTTGTTATCTACTTTTCTTGAATCAAGGGGCTTCTTCAGGATTGTAAAGGAGGATTTAAAAGAAAAGTTTGAAAACCCTCGATTTCAAACAAATATCAACCAACAGCAACAAAACCGAAACACTCTCCTCATTTTCTTCCATTTCTGGTACTTAACCTCATAGTCTCCAAATGTTTTTCTACGCAGCGTTTTCCTCACGCTGTACCTCACACAGTGGCCGCTTTCCCCTGGCTTTCCTATAAAGCTTATGTTTTCCCCAAACGTTTATATTATCCTGCTTTCTCAAAAAGTTTATTGTCTTTTAAAACTGGCCTCTATGCACTAAGCCCAGTTCTCACTCCTTGATGGCTGGCACCCTTGCGTTTTCTCCAGATCTGCAGCCGGCTCCACGCTTAGCCAAGTTGGCTTCGAGTTCATTCTCTGTGCCTAAAACTGCCTGGAGAAACCTTGTGCCAGGAACAAAAGCTAGGCATTTCAAACTCCTTAGTTATTTTGGAAGTCCTTATTCCTTTTAATTAAGAACTGCTCTTTCTCTCCGTTCATCCCTATTTCCAAGGTACATCAGCTTGCAAGACGGACCCATTCGAGAGCCACAACGTGTTGTTTATCCTAGAAACTTGGGCGGATTTTGAATTCTGAACAGTTTTGCCTTCCTTGAGGCAGAGGAGGGGGTTAGAGGGAGAACAAAATAGCTTTCCCAGAAGCATGCAGCTAACATTTTTTACTAATCTACTTTCAACATTTGGAATGATTCCTTCCTTATTTTATTTTAAGAAAGGCTGGTTGAAGGCCATTGTTGTCTGCGCACTTCCAAAAGCAGCCCCGCCCAGTGCTTGGGGGCAGGCTCTCCGAGCCCCCAGCTCGTCCTCTGTCCGTTGGCCCTTAGCCTGTGTTGTTTCTGAAGGGCCACTGTCATCAGATGCGTGTTGTACTGTATTAACTGGAAATACAAATCCGCTCCAAAGAGACCGGTCATCTCCTCCTTGGCCTGCTGCTCGTGACTGTAGCTGCAATTTCCAAGTAAATATGGGGTTCTTGTCTTTGGCCGTGGGCCCCCAATTATAAACTTGATCCAGATGTGACTGAAATAGTCAGGTTGACTTTAGCAAGAAAATCTTGAACTTTGAACATAACTTTCCCACTTTGCCCATAACTCTTTGGCTTAATAGAAATAAATATTTGGAATAAGACTTAAAGAAACATATGCATGAAGGTCAAAGTTCACTGTCTTCTAACATTAAACTCAAGCATTAAGTATCACCACCGAACTATTATTTCTCCCATTCACCCATAAAGGTTTCTTTTTAAACTTCTTTCATGTAGAGTTTGGATATGGAATGTCTCAGCAGAGCTACTCTCTGTTCTAGTCACCTCCACCTTCATAGCAATTATAGGCGTCATTGAATTACCTTGTTATTATTCTAATTTCCTAATAAGAAACCCTTTCATGGGGTGGACACTCCTAAAGGCCAGATCCTTTCTTAAGATTGTTCCCTGTGTCATTTTATTTTAGTTCCTAAAATGGAGAAAAACTAAAGAACTTCTTGCCTTGTAATAGTCCCTTTTCTGTAAGAGAAAACTTTGAAGGGGCCACATCTTAAAAGAACATTGGGAAACTGTGCCCCCGAGCCCCTTAATTTCTGTCACATTTCCTATCTCCTTATTCTCTGTGATGTGATCTTGGAATATCTTCCAATTTCTCCTCCAGTTCATCAGCTTCCTCTTCATCTGTATCTGATTAATCTATATATGAGTTTTCAGTTTGACTGTAGTTGTCATTTTTAGAAGTTGTATTTACCCTTCAAATCTGCCTGCTCTTTTTTTCTTTTTTAGAGTATCTTGTTATTCGCATTTCAAGTCTTCCTTTCAAGCCTTCGGTCATTTTTTACAACTCCTGTTTTACATTCTCTTTCATATTATTTTCATATTAAGACAATAACACGAGGTCCCCCTTGTAGTGTCTGCTGTCGCTGACGGCCGATGGCTTCTCAGGTTAGGAGGGGTCTTTTTTCCAGTGAGACTCCCTAGAAGTTGCTTTCCAGTTTTTCATCATTTCTGCCAAGTCTTGCAAGAGTATTGTCAGGGGTTCATTTTAAAATTATTTCTCTCACCTTGGGGGTTTCTGGGCCACTGAGTGTCAATTCGGCCTGCAAATCTGTGCCAAAGGCAAGACAGTCAGTTTCTCAGGAGAGTTTTCTTTCAGGAGACAAATTCCAGCTTCCCTTTCATTTCCTCTGGTTGGTCATTTTTTTCCCCTTTTGTCATTTTTTTCACTGTTATACAACACATTTCTGTTGTGTAAGCCACCCGGTTCGTGGTACTTTGTTGTGGCAGCCCCAGGCAACAAATATATAAGTATTAGTCCAAAACTGAAAACCCAAAGTGTCTACCAACTGCTAACAGGATACACGTGTGTGCTATGGTACCTCCACTGTGAAACACTACTCAGTAATGAGCAGGACTGAGCTGCTGACCCAGGTAATGACACTGGTGATCTCAAAATCGTTAACACTGATAGAAGCCTGCGTATTACATATTTTCACTTAGTGGACATTCTTGAGAAGGTAAAACTGTAGACACAGAAGTCAGATCAGTGGTTGCCCTGGGCCGGTGAGAAAGGGATTAACTACAAAAGAGCAAATGGGAACTTTTGGGGGCACAGAAAATATTCTGTATTTTGACTGTAATGGTGGACATATAACTATACATTTTTGTAAAAAGTCACAGACATAAAAATGGTGGATTTTACTGTATGTAAATTACACTTCAATAAACCTGACTTTAAAAAATTAAATTATATTGCAAAAAATGCAAATATGAAAACCAAAATATCACATATTCTCATCACCTACACATAACCACCACGAATATTTTGCTATAGTTATATTTAGCTTTTATGTACAGAATGTATACTTACAACCTTAGTGTCATGCTATACATAGTTTTATAATTTATCTATTTAATAAAATATTGTAAATATCAATATTCTTCTGAAACTATTTCCATTATTGTTCGTGGTATATGCCCTTTTTTAACCAATCCCCTATTGTTAAAATTAAGGGCTTCCCTGCAGTGTTTTGCCATTATAAACAATGCTTCCATCAGTATTTTTAAAGCTTACTTGTGTTAAACACGCTTATTTTTAAAAAATGGAATAATAATGATGTTTGTCACACAACATTGATCAAGATAATCTATTGATATCAAACCACTAGTTTAAAAAGGAATGGATTGGGATGTATGCCCACTGGAAACACATTTAAGAGATGCCACACTTTCCTGTGGCAGCGTTCAGACACGCGCAGAGCTTGAGTGGGAAGGACACGGATGCTGGATGAAGGGGACCTAAGCCTGTGCCCATCCCTGCCGCTTTGTACCCCGGTGGCCGTGGTACACGTGAGCTTTCTCCGCTATAAGCTGGAGCTGAAACTAGCGCGATGGGGGCGTACCACTGGCTGGTTCACCGGATCCCCGCGCCCCCGTGCTTTGCTCCGGCCGACCTCCCCCTAGCCAGGCTGGAATTGCTACACGAGAGCTTTCCCGCCCCCCTTTGCAGCAAGGCTGACCGACAGACAGCGTTCTGGCCAATGGAAGGCCTGTCGGGAAAGTTCTTGCTTTTCTAATAAAAGCAAAGGCGTCCCTGGTGCCCCTTCCCTCCCTCCCCCCACCCGCTTTCAGCGCAGGTGTGAGGCCAGGCGCAACTGCCTTGCAACCGTAAACTGCTGCTGACGGCGAGAAGCCAACATTCTTACCCGGTGCTAAAGTGGGAGGTTGAAGGAGCCTGGGTTTTGATGGCACCGTTGGGCCGGCACGCCTGTTCCAGAATGCCACTTCCCAGACTGGTGAAAGGAGAAAAACAACCTCCGTCAACCAAAGCCAGGCTTCCTGTCTCTGGTAGGAGAAGGCACCCCAGGCATGCCCGTGGTGGGAGCCTGAGCTTTGGAAACTAGGAAACCAACATGAGCATTTGAGACACTGTTTGCTGGTCGATTATATATAAAAGGCATAACATGCTTACTGTCTTTCTCCTTGCGACCTCTGTTCCTCTCCAAGCTTCTCACTTGTCAAAAATTTATATTACATTTCCTATTCTTTTTCAACGTTTTTTCAATTCTTGTTTCCTGGTTATTGTCAAGAAATTTTTATGATTAAACCAAAATATACTGTGCAACGCAATGAAAGGGGGGGAAAAAAGCGCCTTGCCCTGGCCAGATGGCTCAGCCGGCTGGAGCACTGTCCTGGACACCGAGAAAAGTTTCAGGTTTGATCCCCAGCCTGGGCACGCGTCTGGGCTGCATGTTCAAGCCCCAGTCAGGGCAGGGGCGGGAGGCAATCGATCGATGCTTCTCTCTTGCATCAATGTTTCTCTCTTCCGCCCTCCCTCTCTCCCTAAAAAAAAAAAAAAAAAAAATCAATAAACATATTTTTCTCTAAAAGAAGTGTTTTATTTAGTGAAATGGGTGCTGTTCACAGTGCCATGAACAAAGGGTTCCCTGGGCAAAAACAAAAGTGAAAAGGAATACTTTCTTTTCTTGTTACTAAATTTGTTAACGAAATCATATAAAGAAATTATGGAACCAGAAAGCAAATACAAAGCATCTCTATATCACAGATGAAATCAGTGAAGACTCAGGAAGATAAGCATCTGTACTTTTGAAAAATCCAAAATTCTGTAATTTGGAACAATAAAATTCCTACATGATCTCTTACTAAAAAAAGACCTTTTTTCAGCTTGTTTCTGGACTTCCTTTACTCCTTTAATGCCTTCTGTTTTCACCCATTCCCAGCTTTCTTGCGCACTTAATACAAGTATTCTTTTCCAGAAACAGATACTGGATTTTGTCAAAAGGCTGAGGATTGAAATAGTGCTTTGTACTTGGATGAAATGAAAAACCCAGTTATTCACTGATTTCTTAGACACGACAGTACAATACGCTTTTTGAAAGAGTCAACGAGCACTTTTAGAAAAACCAAATTGTTGATCTACAAGGCCAGTGTGATTTCTGCAAGTCCTCATGTGCCTGGAAGGGCAAATTAAGCTGACACTTCAGCTTTTCTCGTGTGTCTCTTGTATAATCAACATCTTGTGTCGTTTACTTCAGTTAGCTGTATAGTCATTGTTTTTACAATAACATAGAAATTTCAATATTCTATCAGGATAAAGAATAAAGTCTGTACAAAGATATATATATATATTTATAAAGCAGAGGTATAATTGCCAGCACTGCCCCAGTCCCTACAGTGGCGCCAAGGCCGTGAGGGGGTGGTGCGGCCTCCCAGGGCAACGGTCCTGCTCTCCAGGGCCTCCCTGTCCTGAGCGAGGGTTCCCACACCGGTTATAAGACACGAAGTGCTGTGCCCAAGGCTGGGGATGATCTGAAGACGCAGACCCCCGCGTCCATCCTAATTCAGGGCCGATCACTTGAAGAGAACAGAGAAAGTCTCGGAGCAGGTCACCAGGTCGCCAGCCACACAGGCTGGCTTCTCTGACTTTTAAAAGGGGGACGGCAGAGGCCTCCCCTGCGGGAGACCCTGAGCCTCAGAGTTCCTGTAAACAAGGCGCTTGGCGTGGAGCAGGCAGGCGCTCCCTGGACAGAAACTGCGCTTCCAGGCCTGGCAGGCGGCAGCCTCTGCGTCTTCCAGCAAAGCGGCTCTGCCCGGCCGTGTTCAAATCACCCGCCCTGGGCCATCTTGGACAACACGGCACCTTTCTCATCTGTAAGTGATCAGTGCCCACTTTATAAGTGTTACGAAAGACTCAGGGTGACATCCTGGTGCAGAGCTTAGCACGGCCCTGGCCCATGGCCGTGCTTAATAAATGCCAGCTGTTGTTATCATTAGACTCACCCTTCTCCTGCCCTGTTGGCTCTCCCCATTTAGTATATAAACACATTCTGATTTTTTCATCTTAAAAACAGTAACAGACAATAGCTCAGGGTCAAGTACCAGGGCAAGACAGGCGCTGGGCGGAGAAGGAGAGTGTGAGGTTAAGAGCCAGAGGGTCATCCGTCCGCATCCGGGCTCCATGGCCTCCTAGGTGTGTGACCTTGAGCAAGTTTCTTGTCGTCTGTGAACCTCAACGTCCTCACCAATAAGCTGGGGATGCGGTGACGTTAAAACAGATGGGGCACATGAAATACACAGCACGATGTCTGGAACACAGAAGACACTCAGTGCGTGGTGAAAATGAATATTACCTACAATGCACAGTGCATTTTAACTTGCAATCCAGCTGAAGGCCAGGAAGAAGGATCTTTGTGGTCATTGTGGAGGCTGGCTACCACTCAACGGGCTTGCCAGGCAACCGTGGAGGTCGCGGGAAAGGTAGGTCTTTAGGATATTCTAAGACCCCGCTTCCAACGTTGGGGACAGGGCTCCCCACGCCAGCAATCAATTCTCAGATACCAGCAGGGTGTCCAAGAATTCAACTCAATTCTGACACTGTCTACGGGGAAAGAGCATCAGATGCCACGGGCTGAGGACTCGGTCCCACAAGACTGTCCTCTGCTTCAGAGGCCAGTCACAAGCACGAACACTCACCTGGGCTGTCAGAGCAGCTACAGATTGGAGGTTCCCGTGCCCCGCCCCCCCCCCCCCCCCCCCAAACCTTCAGGCTTGGTTAGCTGGAGCAGCTCCCGGAGGTCAGAGAGGCTTTCCACTGACTACATTGCCGATTTGTTTTAAGAAGCTCTGACTCAGGAACGGCCAGATGGAAGAGATGCCCAGGTCAAGGGGTATAATAGGGGTTGGGAGCTTTCTACCCTGGCCAGGTCTGTCACTGTCCCCAAATCTGTACGTGTTCACCAGCTCCCTGACCCACACATCCTCTTGGGGTTTTGTGGGTGCTCCATTACGTAGTTGTGATTGATTAAATCATTGGCCATTGGCAACTGATTCAACCTCCAGTTCTCCACTCCCTGGAGGTAGTGGGTTGGAGGGCACTGAACAGTCCAACTCTCTGATCAGTGGTCAGCTGCCTTGGCAACCATCCTCTATCCTCTGGTGGGTCCAGAAGTCACCTTATA
Organism: Mormoops blainvillei; assembly: GCA_004026545.1. Classification (NCBI taxonomy): domain Eukaryota; kingdom Metazoa; phylum Chordata; class Mammalia; order Chiroptera; family Mormoopidae; genus Mormoops; species Mormoops blainvillei. Next base: position 88,989 of record PVJD01005964.1, read on the forward strand.
AACATAACAAGACACCTTTATGCTCTCATCACTCAGGAAATTCCACGGATTTCGGGAGCGATGAGCCAGGAACTGTGGATCATGACCAAAGGGGGTGAAGGAGAAATATATATTTTGGTCATTTGAATAACCAAATATACACATATATTTCTTCTTCATCACAATATCGCAGTAGGGATCAGCAGAAGGAGCACCAGGGAACCCACAGATCTGGGCAGAAGGAAGAAGAGAACCCAGCTAAGACACGACAAGAGCCATAGGGGCCCAGGAGACTAGAGGTCGTCAATGTCACTGCCACAAAAGTGAAGCAAGACCCCAGCAAGAGGACAGAATTGGTAACGAGTGCTGCGAGGATAGTAAAGGATGTGACTGTTTCAGACAGTCACAGTTCTATTTAACTGGGGCTGCACTGTGTTCTTAGGTTATGCTCAGTTGTCTCTTTTTGCTTTTAGTTGATTTACGTGTTTGATTCTGTCTTCCAGGTGCCAGTTGTGAAATCATTCAGACTTCCCTGACCACAGGCTGGCTAGATTTTGTGGAAAAGTAGCCTGGGATACGCGGAGCCTGTGCGGGAACCCGGCCCTGAAATACATTCGCAGATAACGTGCAGTGCGTGTAGTTCCCATCAGATGCTCGGATCATTGAGTAGGTCATCTCCTGGTTTCCCACATCTGATGTTGCTCCACTTTTATCGTATAATGGGACCAAGAAAATAGCTCTTTCTTTTGAGACAATTCCCCAACCTCGAGCGTTGGACATAACCTACCATAACTAGGTTTTTAAAGAACAAACTGTTCTCATTTATGCGCGTGTTTCCCTCCTTGGCAGACTCTCATGACTGAGTTTTGTGGGTGAGAGGTCACAGTTTCATCTTCAGAAATAAACTGCACTGCAGTGCATTGTTAATTAGAAACCCTTTGGGTTATGAGTCCTGAAATCTGTTACACGGATTTAACTGATCAGCAGGGAAGACATTTTCTGTTCTCTGTGGAATAAAAGAATTCAGGAAGGAAATGAATAGACGAAAATGTGCCAGTAATGACTTCCCTCTCTTAATCATACATGTCACAGTGAGGTATTATCTACTGGTAAGTTTACTTAACTTCAGTCAAATAAGGAAGAGCTAACTAGCCACTTAAGGAGACCGGGCCCAGATGGGTTCACATCTCTGCTCCCATAATTATCAATGTGCTTCTCTTCAAGAATCAGAAACTGAATTTCTGAGTGCCGTGGGGAGAATATTAATCATCGAGTAGGCTGTTGGAAAGGATGAGATGCTCTCTCCGTGAAGCTCCCAGTGTGCACTCGTGTACCATCCGGGCACAATAAATGGTGGCTATTCGGCGGGGGAATGAGTCTTAGCCCTTGTACCACTCAACGGTGTCTTCCTTGTAAAGTGAATTCAGGAGGGACGTTCATCCTTACGGGGTCTCATTGCTCCACCAGGGGGAGGGGGAGTAGGAACGAGCATTGAAGATGCTGGGGTCATGCTCCAAGGGCTTTTGTGTTCTTTTTGTCCTCTGGTCATCACAAGAACATTTGGAGGCATTGTAAATCTGGAGAAAGTGGGGTGTAGCCAGGTGAGCAGGAACCCCCAGTGACACAGGAGTAAGCAGACCGTGTGGAGATACCTAGACCCCAGCAACTGTCTGCTACAATATCCTGACTCCTAAAAGGACAGAAATATAAGGAATAAGTAAAAAGTGAGATTGGGAGAGGCTGAATGCAATTTTAAGAGGTTATTTAATCATGACTTAAACAAGTTTGAGTTGGTTATGAGTCTTCCACTGTTGGGCTAAAAGCAATGAAATGGGAATAGTTTAATAACCCTTTTATCACTCTCTATGGAAAATATTCTGCTTTTCCATGAATTCTTCATAGACTGTCATTTGGAAAGTAAAGTTTATACTAATTACCTGCCAGGAAAAATCATGATGAACTTAATATAGATCAGGACTTAAATTTTTAAAATTCTATGTCAATTTTGATGAGGGGAACAGGGAGGGTCAGTGGCGGGGGATGGAGGCGGTGTGGAAGATAACACCGGGGAGTGCTAGACTCGGTTTTAACCTATTCATGGATTGGCCAGTCACTTATTTCCAATTTCTTTGCAAAATGAGGTGAATGGCACTCATCTCTCAAGATGATCATAAGATTCAAAATGAAAATGAGTTGTTAAATATAAGAAATATGTTTAGGTAAAAGGGACTATTGAGAAAGAAAGCAACATTTTGAGAAAGCAACAGTTTATCTATTTATGAACTTTCTCAAACGCCCAAAGTTTTGGCCTGTGTGTTTTTGCTCACCAAGCTCAGCCCACCCTTGGCTGTGGCTTGGGGCGCCTTCTCTGCCGTGTTGTTCCAGTGGCGGGGGCTCTCTGAGACTCTGATCACGCCTCTAAACATGTATTTCATTAACAATAAGTCAAGAATAGCCTTGACTCCACACCAAAGATCACAAGTGGATTGTGCCCCATCAGTAATTTATAAACTTTAGCGTTTGAGAAGCTATTGTAAACACCCAGACGTTTCACAAATCCCCATGTGAATAGCTGTTGGGCTTGTAATACGTGTTGATAGAGAAAATCCACGTGGAGACATGGATTCCTGGACCACGAAGGCTCCAGGCTCTAACTCCTGCCCAGTCAGAGCAAATGTTCGTCTTTGTTTCTCCCACTGTCCCCGAATACAGCCTTTGAGAGTTTAAAAAAAGAAGGATGTTTTTCCCATTTACAAACCAGGAGAAGCATTTTCCCATAGAAAAATGTAAATAACGAGCATTCTTATTTATGATAATAACCCGTATATGTCCTTTTTGTGTGTGCTGTTGCTGCCGTGTGCACGATTTTTCTTTGTTCCCCGTGCGTGGGTGACAAGGGAAGTCCCAAGTCATCCAGAAGCGTCCTGAGCAGCCTAGAAGAAAGTGTCACTGGAGGCTTGCTTCTCCTTCCTTAGAGACCTTTGGGTTCAACTTCTGCTTGAATTGTGTGTCCATCCATGCATCCACAGAGAATTTATTGAGCATTTATATCTGCCAGACCGTGGGGACAAAACGGAGAGCAAAACGTCACCGCCCTACCTGCATGGCGGTCACTGTGTGTCACGGAAGAACTAACTGCCAGAGAAGACTGTAGCCAACCAGCTTAAACCCATCAGCAATAAACACAGCCTGGAATGGAACGGAATGCGCCTTAACGATGCCTCTGCCCAGCGCCCCCTGCTGCCCCCATCATGCACGGCAGTGCCTTCTGCCCTTCCCTCGCTCCAACAGCAAGCTCAGCCCTGCAGTTGGCGGGACACACTCCCAGGGGCACGTATCTTCTTGGCTGCATCTGAGCAGGACACTCCCTGGCTCCAGGCTCCAGAAAGGAAATGGAGATGGAACACGGTCGAACAGCCAACCTGGAGGAGACAGAGGTCTCCATGACCTGAATTCCAGGAGGTGGAGCTGTGGGTGTGGGGGCCTGGCCCCCAGAGGGGGCTGAAGGCAGGAAGGTGAAGAGGGCAGGCTGAAGCTGACCAGATGTTTATTGCTCTTCGGGGTGCTGGGAGTTTCCTACGCCTTCCAGTTAAACCTTTCCCCTGCCTTTGGGAGAATACGTCACCCTCTTTCGTGAAAGGATGCAGCTTCGCAAAATCACTGTAAGCTCCAGGGTGGGCATGAGTGTTCTCTCACTGGAGGCCTTTACTTAGTGGGGAGCTAGGATGCTAGCTCATTTCCCAGCCTGTCGGTTCCGGAGAAGAAGTGACGGGACCCTTCCATCTATTCTGGGCTGCCGCTGGGCACCTGGGTGGGCTGGGCTGATGAGGAAGATGGAAAACTTGGGATCGGGGGGCCTCAGTTTCCTCTGCTTCTGCCACTGCCCAGCTGTGTCACCCTGAAAAAACCCCTCTCCTTCTCTGAGCCTTGGCTTTCTTGTCTGTCCATAAGGGCCCCTGGGGCCCCAGCATTCCACGATGGCTTTGTGGGGGGCTGAGGGGAGCAGGGGTGGCGAAGGTGGGCAGCGCAGGGCTTGAGCAGTCCTTACCACACATCAGGCACCAGGGGAGGAAGAAAGGACAGCAAACCACCCCGGTTGAGGAAAGTTCGCTGACACCCACAGCCACATTTCCTTCCCCCCAACAGGCAAGGTGGCATTTGCCAGGAACTGTGGAGAATGTGCAGAAAGACTGGCGGTAGCTTCCCCCTGGCATTCAAAAACTGGGCTGGACCAAGTGAAAATGCCAAGGATGGTTCACGTCTTCACCCCAGACCAGCACCCACACAGCTCAACAGTGACCGCTCCTGCTGCAGACTGACCTGCAGCGTGGGCCAGGGAGGACAGAAAAAGAGAAGGGGGGTGCGTGGGTGGGAGGGACAAGGGCATCCGTCAAAGGGCAGCGGGAACGAACTGGGAAAGCCACAGGAATTACACACTGGTGCTCCCGTATTAGACGAGTCATGGTAGTACCACGGAAAGGAGATCAATCCCAGGGAGGCCAGAAGACCTGTCTCCAGTGCTTTCTCGGCAGACTCATCCTGAGCAAACTGAGGTAGTAAAATCACTACTTGACCTGGAGCCGTTTTCCTCCATGGAGTTTTAGCAGAAAGAAAACATCGCTAAGGGTAAAGCCAAACAGATGTGAACCAGTCCTTGCTGACCATAAGACATCTTTGTTTAAAAAAAAAAATCATTTCAGTAATGTTCACTATCTGATTCAGGGACTGAGAATAGTACCCTTTAGTCAGCAGTATGCATATACCCATTTGTAAATGTCTCAAGTTCAAGTCTAACTTTAGAACCAATCAAATAAGAGTAGAGGTCCCGGCCTCGAAGTGAGTCTGCTGGGGCACATCCGAAATATTTGCTTCACGAACATTGCAGATGTTATTGGTATCAGACCACCTAAATTGCTCCAAGGCAAGCACTATTTTAAAAGTTACCAACAAAGATGCATCGTGCATATTCTGATTTGCATGGGCCTCCTCTTGGCTTAGTTGGTGAGTCTTTTTTGTTGTTATTGTTATTTTTTCCCCTCTTGGTTTACTAATGTAGAGCAGGGTTATTCACCAAGGGCTCAGAAAGCCCATAAATGGGGATGGGGAAAAAATACATCTTTATTATTGTCACCAACTTCTAACTAAAGTTGAGGTCTAACATTTCACTGGGTTGTGGATCTAGCCCTAAATCTAACACTGCGTCAGCCATGCCTGTGACTTGGTCACCACCAATGAAATCAGAGACACTTTGCAGTCTGTCACTGCCACGTAGCAGACACCACGCGATAGCATTTACTCCCCAAACTACTTTGAAATGAGAAGCTGCCCCCCGTCTCACCCCCCCCGCCAGACCTGGTTTTTAACGTACTGGTAAAGGACAGGTATATTTCAAATATCTAGAATATTTCGATAGTAGTATTCCAACATTGTGCATTTTCTTTGCAATGCTGTGTAATCAGTACATTTTAAAAGACCATCCTGAGAAGGGTTCCACAGACTTCTTATGTGAGGCTCATGGCCCTTGTGCACACATGCACACGCGTGTGCACACACAGCGGAGACCCACGTTGACGTCGGTGCCTGCGATGCAAGGCTGGCGTTAGAAAGTTCCCCCCAAGACACCACGCGCTTGTTGTGAAGCCGAGGATGAGGGGAGGGCTCTGCTCTGCTGCAGCCCCCTGAAGCCTGGGGGCCCATGCCGTTGGACTGCTACAGGGACAGAGCGACTGTGTCTGCGTCCCCACTTCCCAGCACAATGCCTGACCCAGAACAGGTGCTTCATACAGTCTGCAGAATAAATGGAAAGATGATCTGGAAGCGAACCCTTGCTGAAAGCAGCACAGAAGGCGTCCCGCTGGGCGAGCTGGGCACGTGGGAGGGTGTGTGTGTGTGTGTGTGTGTGTGTGCGTGTGCGCGCGCGCAAGACAGGATGGGGAGAGAGGGATGTTATGGGGACGTGGGACGGTCTTTTAAGAGAAATTCAAAACAGACTTCTGGAAGGTCATTCTCTAAGAGCCTTGCCGGCAGTGTGAAAACAACCGTCCTGTGCGTGGCCCCGCCCGGCCTCACGTGGCCATCTCTCCCCCCTGCAGGGCTGGCTCCCCAGTGTATATCAGGGGCAGGGCCACCCAGCCAGGCACCTCACCGCGTAGGAGGCCTTTTGGAGGGGGCCCTGCCCAGCCCCTGTGCCGAGGACGCCTTTCATAGCACTGCAGCCACGGGCCCAGCATGCCAGCCATCCAGCTGCTGCTTCTGGCCTGTCTGCTGTGGGGCGTGGGGGCCAGGACGGCCGAGCTCCGGAAGGCCAACGACCGGGGTGGCCGGTGCCATTACACCTTCAGTGTGGCCAGCCCCGAAGAGTCCAGCTGCCCCGAGCAGCGCCAGGCCATGTCAGCCATCCAAGACCTGCAGAGGGACAGCAGCACCCAGCGTGCCGACCTGGAGAGCACCAAGGCCAGGCTCAGCTCCCTGGAGGGCCTCCTGAGCCGGCTGACCTCGGCCCAGGCGGCCGGGCCCTTGGAGACCCTGGAGGGGCCGCAGAGGGTGCTGGGCACCCTGAGCAGGGAGCGGGAGCAGCTGGAGGCCCAAACCAGGGAGCTGGAGACGGCCTACAGCAACGTTCTCCGGGACCAGACAGTGTTGGAGGAGGAGAAGAGGCGGCTGGTGGCAGAGAATGAGGACCTGGCGCAGAGACTGGAAAGCAGTGGCCAGGAGATAGAGAGGCTGAGGAGGGGCCAGTGTCCCCAAGCCCGCAGCGCCTCTCAGGAAGTGCCATCAGGCCCCAGAGAAGGTAAGAAGGTGATGTCGAGGTCATTCAGGGTGACCTGTTGTAGGTGGCCTAGGTCTGCCCTCCCCTGCCCTCTTCTTCCTGTTCCTAGTAAGTTAACCCCCACTGGTCCCGTTCAAGTGAGTGGCTCTGAATTGTGCGCCTACCCGTGGGAGTTTGCGCAGCCCATGGCAACGTGGGACCTTTAAGGACCAGGTGAGGCACACCTGTCCATACGCGATCAGTAGAAAGTGCCAACTATCCTTTTTAGAAGGCTACCTTTTTGTGAATCTTTGTTCAGGGGGTGCTGATTCCTATCTTTTGGGGTTAATGTGACCCCTATTCATGAAACGGGGAGAGATTTAGGAAATGATGATGGGTGGTAGTTTTGTTTTGTTTTTTTTTTCTTTTCTTTGAATTTTTAAATGTCCTCCCTTGGCAAAATAAAGAGTCAGTAACCCTTTGTCAGTTCCCTCGGTGTGTTGTTTGGAAGTGTCCCTCCACTTTGTCCAGTCTGAGGACCTCTGTGTGGAAATCGCTCGACCACCCCTTGAGGTGGCTTTTGCTAACTGGCCCCTGCAGGTGGTGAGTCTGAGGGGGTGTGCTCGGCAGGGACGGGGGTGGAGGCGCACCCTCCGTAGTGGTGGGGAAGATGGCATTTGTGTCCCTTCTCGCGAAACTGTGCCCCCAAATGCTCACTGTAGCAGAAGGAAAGAAAGCAAACCAGTCCGGTTGTGGGACGGTCCCTGTGGGCTCTTCAAAGACGCTAATGTCAAGCATGAAAGAAAAGGGGAGGGGTGGGGGGCTTGTTCAGATTGAAGGGGACTGGGGAGACGCGGAGAGCAGATGCACGGATGACCCTGGATGGGCTCTTGCATCCCAGGGGAAAGAGCCCTCAGGTTTGGGATTACTGAGGGAACTTGCAGGTAGACTGGGTAGTAGATCGCTATTGGATTACTGTTGGGTATCTTGGGTGAGATACTGTGTTGCGGTTAGGAGGTGTAGGGGGGTCTACAATTTACCTGCAGGGGGTTCAGCAAAGACTGTAAATAGACAGAGTGAGAAAAAGAAAAGTAAACCATTTGTGGCACCGTAGTAACAGTAACTGTAATATTCTTTCAACTTTTCTATAGGTTTGAAAAATCTTCAAAATAAAATAATGGAAAAATATTTCCAAAACAGTCTTTCTGGACATGAGAGGCAAGCTCGGCATAGGAGAAGCCAAGGCTCAATGCCTGGGTGTGACCTCGGGCAAGCCGTTTAACCTCTGCCCCTTGGTTTCGTACCCACAGCATGGCAATGCAAACTCCTGCTGCCAATGATAATTTCTGGGAGGCTCCTATAAAAGAACTCCAGTTTTAGATTTTATAACTAAGGCAAGTGAGGTGGGAGGTACTAAGGGGCCCCAGGATGCAGAGATGACTAGGGCAGAGCCGAGATTTGGTGAGCTAGAGTTCTGAGGACCAGTGAAGGAACCGTTATTAACAGAAGTGTCCTGAGGCAGCTTATATATCAGACTGGTAACCGAAGGAAGTTACATTCTCAGCACCCGTGTGTGTGTGTGTGTACAGAAGTAACGTTTTGTCTGTTTTAATTGTGTGTGGACTGACTTGAAGGGGCTGAGATCTCAGCAAGAAGGTGGGGTCAGCCCATCAGGCAGTAGGGAAGGGGACCGGAGCTGGGGAGCTGCAAAGGCCACCTCCGAGAGCGGACTGCAGGTGGAGCTACTCGCAGCCTGTGGCCGGGGGCCCAGCGGAGTCAGCGACAGGCTGCAGGAGCCCCTCAGAGCCCGGAGGGGTCCCCGGGCAGGGCCTCTGGGCTCCGCGTGAAGAGGGCTGTGGAAAGGCTGTGGCCGGGCCAAGGCTTCTTGGGCTCCACGCCATGACCTCGCACCGGGGCTGCGCACCCAGTGCGGCCCCCCACGCAGTAGACTGCGGACCTCTGCCTCCCTAATGTCCCTGCAGCGCCCTCTACTGAGAAAGTTCACCCAAGCTCGCTTCCAGGGGGCCCGGCGGGCAGGCGGGTCCGTCACACAGATTTCCTTCCCCGCTGGCAGCCGGGTCACTCAAGGGGCAGAGACGGTGAGCAAAATGAAAGGTGGTGCTTTAAGCAGATCTTTTGATTCGAATGCTCTGACATCTGGGCCTTGCTGATGTTGAAGGGACTGCCCCTTCGGGGTTAGCCAGGTCCCCGAGGCAGCCGCCCTCACCTGTGTTCGCCCCTTTCAGATGCAAACGGATCCGTCCAGAGCCTACCCTTCTCCTCCCCTCCCGTCTCAGGTCCTCACTCTCAGGTCAGCGATGCCCCTGTCCCATCACCCCAGGCCCCAGAGCCTGCTGAAATGACCCGCCCTGGCCCATGGTGACCCTACGACCCTGCCTCACCAGTTGCCTTGGAAACCACAACAAGGGGGCCACACCAGGGGCCCCGGGCACCTCCTGGCGTGGCCCCCTGTGGAGCGGTTGCTGACCTGCTGGCCTCACCACACCTGAATCACAAACCTGCATTTGTGAAGCCTGCTCCTGTGGCTACTCCTTGTTCCTTGTGTTCGAGGACCCCTGGGGACCATAAACCTAAGCCAAAGCAGTGTGGTGACCACACCGAACCAGTGCCCTCAAACCTCTTCCCTTCTCTGTGGCTCTAACCCTCCCCTAAGCTCCTGTAGGAAATCTGCCCCTTCTTCCTTATCCAAAGATGCTCTCAGAAAGAGACCCAACGGAATGTTCCAGCTGAGCATATAAAGCTTTAATATACTGCTCCTTAGAGGAACCTTTGCTTTGTGGCAAAGGGGAAAAAGCCCGAAGTCATGCAGGGAGCTGCTCACTGTCAAACTCCGGGTGCCCCAGCAGAGGCCAAGAGCCTTCCTTAGGCCCCCAAATCACACATCGTCCCTACTCAGAAATCAGACCTCCTGGCGGGAGTTAGTATGATGGTGCACAAGCCGCCTTTCTTTTATTCCAGATAGCCTACTCTCTGCTCGGCACATCGCTATGCAGTTTAGCGTTTGTGAGCTTTGTATTATGGCGTTTTTCCGACATTCACAGAAGTGCAGAGACTGACAGGAACCCCAACGGACCCGCCTCCCAGCTCCGACAGCTGTCAGCAAAGTCCAACTTTGTTTTGCCTCCCTGCCCCACCCCATTTGCTGTCTTCAAACAAATGTCAAATATCATCATGTCTTTGGAAGACTATTTAAATTCCATCCTCGACCCAGTCATCGGGCCATTCTTCTTCACGGTATAACATCGTCTCTTTCTCTTAACACAGTTTCTAGGTGGAATTTGGAAAACCTGGATTTCCAGGAACTGAAGTCGGAGTTCACTGAGGTCCCTGCTTCGCAAATCTTGAGGAAGATCCCCGCTGGCCATCCCGGGAGTGAAGAGGGGGACACGGGTATGAAGTTAAATGTGCCCTCTTTTATCCCCATGTGGTCTCTCCCTGCCTCTAGTCCTGTCTGCTCCCTCACCAGGGTGAGCTGGCTGGAAGTCAGCCTTTCCCCAGCAAAGCCCTGGGTTTTGTCACCTACACTTGGGATAGTGGGCTGGGCCGGGCTGCACAGGGGATGATGAGGAGAGATGTGTCTGTTTTACCCACATGGCTGTCACATTGACTTGACTACACCTGAACAATGACTTTTGTCAGTGGGTCCTTCCTATCTTTATCTGAGGGCCAGCGGGACACCATCACCATCTGAGCACAGAGGCTGCTACTAAGTTCTTTTCCAAACTTTGGGTGCTCCAGAAAAACGTCATTGCCCCACTCTGAGGTGTCCCCTGAGAGCCTGACGTCAGGACACAGGCTGTGGTTTTCAGAAACTGTGACTCCACGTTATTGACAATTATTGCGGGCACTGAAGGGCACGCTCAGGGTTGGGGCATTTGGAAATGTTCAAAACAGGTTTCGCTGAGATATGTGCGCCTCCTCTTGGAAGTTTCCCCTGTCTACAAGGAAACTGAAGATTCCCCTTAAAGTATAGAAATCTGTCGTGATTGTGCTAAATCTAGGTTCTTAACCACCTCTTCATTACATGTTTAAAATCATAATCATATTTTATTGCATTAAAATGAGGCCTGAAATATATGGTCCAACTCTGTTTTATAGAGATTATTATAATGGCTTGATTTTGGTCTCATTAAAAAAAAAGCAGTGTGATAAACAATACATGAGAGAATAATAACATGAACACACACGAGACCCTGGCCAGGGTAAGTCGAATGTGATGAATACAGCCTGAGGCTCTCCGGGCAGCCTTCCGTCAAGCTTCAGTCCTGCTCTCGTCTGATTGCAAACATTTACTGGCCGTTCACTCTAACTGAGCACCTAACATGTGCTCTGAAACTCACAACAGCCCTACTACCCAAAACACTATTGTCACCCCCTTTTCCACATGAGGAAACTGAGACTGAGAGAGCCAAGTAAGGTATTGAAGGTGACACAGGCGGCAGTGGCAAAACCGGGATTTAAACCCAGATGGTCTGTCTCCGGGTTCCTGGCTTCTGCCAGCTCCCCATAGTGGAGAGACAGCGTGTCAGTGTTTTCTTCTTCCTTTGTTTGTTTGTTTGTTTTCAATTCACCAGGATGCGGAGAACTCGTCTGGGTGGGCGAGCCGGTCACTCTGAGAACAGCTGAGACCATCAAGGGCAAGTACGGCGTGTGGATGAGAGACCCCAAGCCTGTGCACCCCTACACCCGGGAGACCACGTGGCGCATTGACACGGTGGGCACGGGTATCCGCCAGGTGTTTGAGTACAGCCTGGCCAACCAGTTCGCGCAGGGCTACCCTTCTAAGGTCCACGTGCTGCCCCGGCCGCTGGAAAGCACGGGTGCCGTGGTCTACGGGGGGAGCCTCTACTTCCAGGGGGCTGAGTCCAGGGCGGTGATCAGGTACGAGCTGAACACCGAGACAGTCAAAGCTGAGAAGGACATCCCCGGAGCCGGCTACCATGGCCAGTTCCCTTACTCCTGGGGTGGCTACACTGACATTGACCTGGCCGTGGACGAGTCGGGCCTCTGGGTCATCTACAGCACTGAGGGGGCCAAAGGCGCCATTGTCCTCTCCAAGCTGAACCCAGAGAGCCTGGAGTGTGAACAGACCTGGGAGACAAACATCCGGAAGCAGTCGGTCGCCAACGCCTTTGTCATCTGCGGTACCTTGTACACCGTCAGCAGCTACTCGTCGCCCGAGGCCACCGTCAACTTTGCGTTTGACACCAGCACGGGGAGCAGCAAAGCCCTGGCGGTGCCCTTCAAGAACCGCTACAAGTACAACAGCATGATCGACTACAACCCCCTGGAGAGGCAGCTCTTCGCCTGGGACAACTTCAACATGGTCACCTACGACATCCGGCTCTCCAGGATGTGAAACGCCGCCTGAAAGGGCAGAAGCGACAGGCGGAGGTGTCGATCGGGGGTCCCGGGGGGGCCAGCCTGCCAGTCAGCCGAAGCCCACGCGGCTTTGCTCTGCTTTCCGCGCTCTGTTCCCCCAGGAGACGGTGTGGCATCGCCATGCCTGACGCTGCGAGGACAGCGCTCTGGGCACTTAGGGTTTCATGACAGCTAGGCTTTCCTTCTGACAGCTTTTAAAGGGATGTTTAGCCAAAAGAGCTTAAGTTTTTTGATGATCTGGGGCAAAAGCTATACTGCGTAGCTGTTTCTTCATGGAAATCACAAGGCTTGTTATAAATGGCCGTCGCTGGCGAAGGAGGGTGTTTGGAGGAGAGTTTGCACGGTTAGCACGAGCCATGCAATGGAAAGCAGTCCTTGTGCGGGGAGGGGCGAGCTCGGGGCCAGCCCTGAGCTTCTGGAAGATGCAATGACAATAGTGGGCTTCTCATGCTTCGGTGAGAGCCCAGGTAGGTATCCTCTAACCTTTGCCTTTGCAATAAAGTGAACGTGCACACCATTCGCCTTGGACATTGTGCGATATTTTGCATGAGAGAAAAGCAGGGATTCCAACCATCGGCTAGCTCCTGTGGGCTGGCAGCTCCGATGGCAAGGTGCTCACGGTGTGTGATGCGTGTGTGCGGGCATGCGCGTGCAACAAGGGTGGCAGGATGGCAGCTGGCAAACAGTGGAATGCACAGCTTCCCGGCCCTGTCTCCTGGTGCCCTCAGTCCTTCCTGAATCACCCTTTCATCCTTCCCCAGCGCATCCTCCCTTCACCCTAGCTCCGCGTTGGTTCTTATTCGCTGTCGTGGGCATGAATTCCACAAACCACAGCCTCAGGCGAGCAAACCTCACGGCCTTATTTTTGAATAATTACACTCAGTTTCTATCTTGAGGTGCCATTATACCCAATAGGCAGAACGTTTTCTCTTGCCCCTTCAGTTTGCACTCTGTTCCTTTAGCCTTTTCAGTCAATTCAGGATTTTCCTCTGCCCTGGGTGAGAGGAGGGCCAGGCCAGTCCAGGCCCGAAAACCCTCCACGGCTCCCCCTCCCATCCCAAGACAACGTCAGTGTCCCTGCCGAGCCCCTCCATGGTGGCCTCCTCTCTCCCAGCATCCCCAGGTTTCTTCCACGCTGCCAAGGCCCACGGCCTCCTTGCTGTCCCCTGAGTGGCCAGGCCCACTTTAGCCTCCAGGGCTTTGTGCTGGCTCTCCCCTCTGTCCCTGACAGCCACCTGCCTAATGCCACCACCGTTTCCAAGTCCTTATTCAGACGTCACCTTCGCAGGAGCCGTACGTAGACCACCCCGCTTATGAAAACTGCCGCGCACCAGCTGCTCTCTCCCTACCACTTTGGACCTTCCTTTCCCTGTCTTCTTATTTGGGAGCTTTTCCACGCATCCTCTCCTGACACAGGATATAATTTGCTGTGGAAAGTGTATCCACTTTCTTGCATTGAAATAGAAGCTCACGGGGCAGGCGCGGATTGTTTTGTTCAAGGGTGGGTCCCAGGAACCACGCCCAGCTCACCCAGTGGGTGGTACTCAAGCGTATCTATGGAACTAGTGAACCGGGGGAAAAAACCATCCTGAAACTTGTTCAGAAGCAACTGGAAATAAAACTACCCCAAGAGATTGTCTGTTAGTCCTTCTCCCCCTCCCCCTTCCCGAGTCTCCTCCTCATTGGCTGTGCGACCTTGGACAAGTCCCTTAGCCTCTGTCCCCCCCTCCTCCCGCCTCCCACCCCTGCCCCAGCTGCCTCATAGAACTTTCTGTACTGAGAGTCACGCTGTAGATCTGCACCATCCAGTGAGGTAGCCATGAGCTATGAGCTGCTACCGGACACTTAAAATGTGGCCAGTGTGACTGAGGAACTAGCCTTTCTATTCTTCGTTTTCATGAATTTAAATTTAAACTGTGCCTAGCCTAGTAGCTATGCTCTTGGGCAGTGCAGGTCTGATTCCTCCTCGGACTGAGGTGACATCGTGTGCATGTTGGTGCCCAGCCGGTGATGCCAGGTGCCCCGTGTGCTCCCCACCCCACCCCAGGGTCCATGTTGCCGCACAGGTCACCAGTAGGGAGCCTGGCTTCCTCGCCAACACCACAGCTGCTGGCTACGTGGGCAGGGGCGCCTGCGTGCATTTTAAGGGCAGGCTTAGCGAGAGAACATCTACAAAGACTCTACGAAGAAGTGGGTGAACTTAAAGATGGCACCTGAGGACATGTCCCACATGCAGATCTGAGTGATCACATTTTTGATGTTTTCCGACTGTTCGGGGAACCATGGGAGCCTTGAGTTCAGGGTCTGAGCAGTAATACACTTCTCCCTACAGAAGTCCCTGCACTCAGCAGCTGTTCAAGTTATGGTTGTTCTGCTACCGAGCTCGAAATCCACTTAAGTGTCCTAGAAGCAACCTTGAACGACGGGGTCCGTACATGTGGCATGCAGCACATCAAGCACCAGCGTTGGGGGGGGGGGGTGCGGGGTGGCATGCAGCTCCATGAGGCAACAGGCCCTGGGACAGTTGTGTTTTAGACTGAGTTTTGAAAACCCAAACACCTCCCGGGTCTCTGGAGCCCAGTGCTTTAGAGTCACAGGGGCCCAGGCTTCTTATCCTCTAGATTTAGTAACAAATGTTGAGGCCTGATTGTTGTGTGTGTGTGTGTGTGTGTGTGTGTTTAATTCAAATACAACTGATGACTCTACTGTATGACAGAAATGAAAGATGGAGACAGACACACTTCAGAGACTTGGCTGGAAGAGCCCAAGACAACTCTAAGCGCATTTGTGGGGATAACAATAGGCAACAGTGGGTGAGGAGAAAAAGAACAAGAAAGAAAGATCTTCCAAGCCAGTCTTCAGAGGCCACCTGAGGACTTCCCAGAAACTCTTTTCTGGAGTTCTGTGTCAAAGTCCATTTCAAAATGGCTGATGTCGTCTGTGCCTAGGAGACTTTGGGGTCCTCGGCTGGGGAGGGGGGTGGCGCTGGGGGGGTTGGGGGGTCAGCCATGCCAGGGGGAGGGGCTTGATCCAAATCCAAATCGAAGAGCATAGCCCCGGCCTCCTCAGGTTTCTTGGTAAATGTCTCTCCCCTGGCAGGAAAGGTACAATGAAGGATTTTTTAAAAAGAGGAAAAGACCCCCTCCCCCACTCAAATCCAGCCACTGAGGAGAGCCACTTCCTTCCTGACCTGCCCACCGATGCGGACATGGGTGTCGCCGGGCGCGGGAATGAGCTACACACTGTACTTTAGCTGTGACTCAACTCATCTCACGCTGGGCCCCGGACCCCCATGGCTGGGGCTCCACTCCCACCGGCCCGCTCTCCAAGGTCAGCCCAGGGCAGGCTTGCTCTCGGGCCTCCACTGGCATCCCAGCTCCTCTCAGCCAGTTCAGCCCCAGGCTCACATCAGCTCTTCTCTCTGCCGGACTGGCCTCCATCCCCGTGCCACCACGGGCTGGGTGGACCCTGCCTTCCAGGAAATATGACTCGCCCGTCAAGAGCTGAAAGGCTAAGATTTTACCGTCCCCTGATCACCTGCTCTGTTCCAGGGATTGGAAATGAACTAGAAACGAACGGCATGCAGACTCGCAGCCATACCTCCCAAGAAGTTTTTCAGCCAAGGAAGCTGAGATGGATGGACAGGCGGCGATTTACCCCAGTCCGGTGGCCGGTAAAAGGCAGAACTAGAACGCAGACTCGGACCTCCGGACCACAAGGCCACTGCCGTGTCACTCAGGCAGAGCTGATCCCCAGTGTTGCTCAGCCGGCTTGCGGTGATGGGGAGGGGTCATGTGTGCACCAGGAGAGGGCTCGGAATCGGAGGGGGTCTCCTCCTTCTTGCGTGGGTGTTAGAGCAGTGACCACAGCTCCCGAGGACAATCTAACCAGTGCATCAAATTCGCCAGGTAACCTGGCCAGTAAATGTTTCTCACACCCCACGTTCATATTAACTAAGAAATTGCACATAATTTATCAATTCACTAATATCTTATATTCCAATGGGCTCCAAGGTCAAGAAATATTGTGAACAATGTTGAACGGAGGACCCTACTTTAAAAATCCATATTTTAAAAATTTTTGGCTAGCTTGTTGGCTTTAATAAAGTCACTATTTTTAAGCTTATACTGAATCTGACAACTCAAAAGAGTCCGTCCTGTCCATTTTTGTTCTCTGCTCATATTTACCTTGTTAGAATTCTTTCAACCCAGGTTTCTTGGCAGAAATTTGTTAGGCCACCTGTCTCTTCCTTTTAAAGATTTTATTTATTTTTAGAGAGAGAGGAAGGGAGGGAGAGAGGGGGGAGAGAAACACTGATGTGAGAGAGGAACATTGATCAGTTGCCTCTTGCACGCTCCCCAACTGGGACCAAACCCGCAACCCAGGCACATGCCCTGATTGGGAATCGAACCGGTGACCTTTAGCTTTGCAGGACAACACCCAACCAACTGAGCCATGCCAGTCAGGGCCACGTGTCCCCTTCAAGGTTTATGTTCATTAAGACTAGATAACATAAATAACCAAGAGATGCAAACAACCTAAGTGCCTATCAGTAGATGAGTAGATAAAAAACTGGTACATTTACGCAAGGGAATTCTACGCAGCCGAAAGAAAGGAGCTTCCACCTTTTGCAACAGCACGGAGGGAACTGGAGAGCATTATGCTAAGTGAAATAAGCCAGGCGGCGAAAGAGAAACACCACGTGATCTCACTTATAAGAGGAATCTAACGAACCAAAACAAGAAGCACAAGAGAACCAGACGCACGGAAACATGGACCAGACTGACAGAGACCAGAGGGGAGGAGGAAGGTTGGGGCTGTCTGAACGAAGGTGGAGGGATTAGTGACAGAACACATGTGAAGGACTCGTGGCCATGGACAACGGGGTGAAGTTGGCTATGGAAGTAGGGGGGTAGGCTGGGAGGACGGGGGCAAAGGGGAAAAAATTGGGATAATGTAATAGTACAAACAATAAAATATTATTTTAAAAAAGACTAGATAACAGTACCCGTAAATCCACATAAGCACATCTGGTAACTCGTGGGCATTTGCTGTGAGTGAAGAAGCCCCGTGGACCTCCCAGCTCCTGTCCCACCACCAGGAGGGTCTCCGCTTCTGCACAGGCCCTCGTGACACACAGCAAGGGAGAGGAGTCTGGCTGCACATCAGTTTCCATAGAGCTCGGTTTTACCATACATGGGAGCCCTACTGTGTGTTTTATACACCTGCGCACAGGGACAGATGTCGTCTTCAGGCCAGAGAGAGGAGGACCTCCCACAGTGACGCCTGCGGGCTCGCCAGATTTAGCAAGTGAAAACACAGGGTGCAAGGGCATTTCAGATAAACCACTGATTTTTACTATAAGCTTGTCACGAATATTGCACAGATGTACTTTAGCCAAATACGTATCTTGTTGTTTCTCTAAAACTCAAATTAAATTAGGCATCCAGTGTCTTATCTGCCCACCCTACCCCTGGCACAGGCACACA
>PVJD01005965.1:0-105808 GCA_004026545.1 Mormoops blainvillei
TAAAAATAATCACTTGGCTCTTAGTCTTAGAAGGCTAATGAGCCTGACAAATTCTGTTTAGTGTTTCATTATTATTTTCATCATTTATGCTGTCTCCCTCAGGGATTCTGATTCACAATGGCTGACGATCAAGAGAAAGACTTGCAGAAATTTCTTAAAAATGTGGATGAAATCAGTAAGTACCGGTGAATCATAAACAAATTAAATTCTACTTTAGATTAAGTTATTTCCTGGTTTGCATGATGGGTTTATGACTCTTAAAAAAAAAGGTAATTGAAATAAAACAGAAAGGGTATTGAAAAACAAGTAACATTAGGGCCTGGGGATAGTATTTCTGGCTATTAATCAGTATCAGAAAAGTTGTTAACATTCTATTGGAATTCAGGCTGACAGCCATATTTTACCTTTGCCGTATTTTGTCACCTCCCTTATACAAATCAGGTTAAAAGGAGCTTCTATTTCCCCATAGCTAATGAGCCTAGCTGTCCCCTTCGAGATCACTCTGGTGCCCCATTGACCATTCTGGGATCCATCTGTTTTACAATAGATCCATTTCTGTTTTTGAGCTGCAGAGGCAAAGTCAAGTGTCTTTCCTTAGGGATCGATGGAATTACATTGATGGCTCATAGTTAGCACACCCCTGTCTCTCCTTCTTTAGGCAAGAAGACCCCCTTCCCCAGCTAAGGCAGTGGGACATCAGAGGACCTACTCTGATCCCACAGATCACATTTAAGAGATTCCAAAGCAATCAGTTCCTATTTAAACTTCAGGGAGCTTGTTTGAAGATAAAAACAAGCAAACAAACCTTACAAATCTAATAGACATGTGTTGAAGTTGCTGCTTCTGGCAGGTTCTATGGTTCCAAAGAATAAAATAGTTTTAAAAAATTGGGTAACTTGATAAATGATACATTCATACTTGTTCTTTGTTTTCATCGTGGTCCTCTTCTCCCCAAATCCCTAAATGTTGTTCCGTGGAGTCCTGGCCTTGGCCCACTGCTCATCTTTCTTTTCAGGTGATCTCGTCCAAGCATGTGGTTTTAACTACCACCTGTTCGTCAATGGCCCGCGCATCTCAGTTGCCACCCAGCCCTCTTTTCCTGAGCTGACTGCCATAGCCACTGTATCCCACATAAACACTGTAAACTTAATGCTTCCAAAACTGAGTTGCCTCTACCCACTCTGTCCTCACAAATAAATGCTGCCTCTCCTACCTTCAGTTTCAATCTGGTCTCAGTAGGTGTCTCCACCATACGGAAATTTACAGGTGACGCTGGACTCCTCCCACCTCTCAGTCCTACTGTCATTCAGCCATCAGGTTTGGCTGCTTTCTCCAGCCTCGCCCTCCTCCCTAGCCCTCCCTTTGTTCTGGTTCTCTTACTCAGACTGTTTCAACAATCCTCTGATTGTTTTTCCTGCCTCCAGTTTTGCACTCCCCACAGAGTAATGTATCTAAAATGCAAATCTGACCCAGACACTTCTCTGCTTGGATTCTCTCCACAGTCACAATACATTTCAAGCTCTCATCAGGACTTAAGTCCTCCCATGACCTCTCCTCACCTCTCGCTGCTCTCTTAACTTACACTCGTGCAGAAACAAAATGCTTTTAGTTCTCTAAACATATCCCCATGGTTCATACTCTGCAAGATGTGTTTGTTATTCCCTCTGCCCCCGCATCTTCCTTTGCCTGGTTAACTTTTGTTCATACTCAAGAGTTCCTTCAGGCACTGCGCAATAGACCTGTCAGTGATGACAGAGCTGTAGTATAACCTGCACTGTCCACTGTGGTAACCAGCAGCCACATGTGGCTACTGAGCGTTTGAACTGTGGCTAGTGCTACTGAGGAACTGAATTTCTAATTTTATTTCATTTATAATTCAATGTTTATAGTTACATGTATGGATTCCATACATTCTTTTCTTGGGTTTTTGCTATGTATAGAATATTGCAAAGCACTGGGAAGCATAGTAACTATAAACAAGAATTACCTTCCTTCATGGTATCTACATTCCAGTGGGGAAAACAGACACTAAACAAGCAATTTCAAGTGTGATGGACGATACAAAGAGAGACTTGCAAAGAGCAAGAACCTAACCCAGTTTAGAAAGGTGTGTTAGTCTGTTTGGACTGCTGTGTGACATGTTTTCTCACAGCTCTGGAAGCTAGAAATCCAAGGTCAAGGCTCTCCTCGAATTATTCTTTACATTCCGTACAATTTAGATAAAAATCCTAAGTGTCTTGTTTAGAATTTAACAAACTGATTCTAGAATTCACACGGCAGAGCAAAGAGCTAAGAATAATCAAGATAAAAAAATTTTTTTAAAAGACAATTTTGCCGAAAAATTAGAAGGTAGGATAGCTCTTTCTACCAGATGTCTGGGTTTGTTATAAGGCGATAGTAATTATGCATGGAAGTTTGGTACTGGACAGGTAGAGTAATCCAGTGGAGTGGAAGGAAGAGACTAGGGCAGGTTCACACATGTAACGGGCGGCACAACACATCGGGGGGAAGGCAGGGACTCTTCAACGAGTGGTGCTGCTGCCCAACTCCAGGTACATTAAATACCTTAATGAGAAAAACAAAACTTTAAAACTTTTAGAAGACAGCACAATATTACATTTGTAACCTTCAGATACACAAAAGTCATAAATTATAAAGAACAACTCGGTGCAATTAATGCATTAAAATTAAAAAGAAATTCTCTTCAGCAATTCTTTTTTAAAAAGATGAAAAGACAAAGCATACCTAAGGACAAGATATTTGCAAATACATGTAATCAGCTCAGAATATAGCGAGAAATCGTAATAAGAAAAAGACAACCCAATATCAAATTGGCCAAGAATAGGGCAGGCAGTTCACAGAAAAGGAAATCCAAATGACCTACAAACTAATAAAAGGATGCTCAATACCAATCATATTTCAGAAAATGCAAATGAAAACATTAATGAGATATTCCTGTCTATGAGCGTGGCAACAATTGAAAGTTGGACAAAAGCAAATGTGAGAAAGGATGTGGGGCAGCGGGAACTCTTGTAGAGTTTACTCCTACTCATAGGAGTAAAAATTGATACAGCCATATCTTTAGAATGTGTCAAATATGCACAGAAGGAAATATGTATACAGATATTCAATTTAGCATTTATTTCCTCTAGCAAAAAATTAAAATACAAAATAACTGGATGTCCATCAGTAAGAGAATGGATTAACTATTGCATATACAATGATTTAAATGAATCAGCTGGAACTATCTGTAGCTTGCAAAAGAATGTGTATTTTATAAAAACATTTATTTAAGACGATTAAATGTGTACACATGGGTAGCAGCGAGATGCTCAGTCTGTGACTCTGCCTTAATTCTAGCCTGCATTGTGCCCATGGCCTTCAGGCGGGTAGCTCTCGCTATAGAGCGGCCAGTCGTTAGGGGAGTTCTGTGCGGGTCTTGAGTTTTTGGAAAAACAGTCCCCTGCCAGAAAGTACCTCTCCTGAAGAGGTGGGGAAATATGTACAAAATAAAGTCTGTTTATCAAAGATTTACAGGAGCTTCAAGACTGGACTCAGATCATCAGGGAAGCAAGATTTAGAGATTCCGTGCCCTTTCTCAGATTCCCGTGCGTGCCCAGATGTCCCGGATCATCAGTCACCTTTTGTATCTCCCATTTTTCCCTTGATTTAAAAGAAGCCTGAACTTTGGGCTTGGGGAAGATGGATTTGAGGAACCTGTAAGGACTCTGTATTTTCAACTGGGCATTTTCTCGATCAATAATCCTTTTCTTACACCACATGGATGTTTTGAATATTGGCCTTTAAAAGTGTCAGGTACATGAATTTTGGGACCGGTAATGTTACCAGACCACAGTGGGGTTTGGCTGCCTGCCACCACCGAAAGGCAAACTAGAGGCAGAGGCTGGTGAAAACGGGAAAAGGGTTTTCTTCTAATGCTGAATGACCTGGGAGAATGGGGAACTCGCGTCTCAAAGCTGATCTCCTAAACAAAACCCAGACAAAACCCAGCTGTCATCATCAAGCCCAAAACCAAAGGCAGTGCCCAGAATTCCTGCTCCATCTTTAAAGCACTGTCCTTGGGAACCCAAGGTGGCTACCAGGTGGTCATCTAGGCAGCTTAACTTGTTCCCGGCTTCTGTCTGGCTTCAGGCCTTCGCCTGGAGGCTTCATGTGGAGCCTGTACCGCCACTAGCCATACAGCTTCTTGGGCCAGAAAGTCCCATGCTCCCCACACAGAGAGTGTGTGAAGGCACCGGTAAGTGCTTCAGCAGGTCAGCAAGAGAGTGAGACTCCCACCTGGAGGCCAGGGGTCATGCAACTGCCACGGTCATGTGACCCATGGAGACGACAGGCCAGCACAGCTTCTGAGTGCAGGTCCTGAGCAGTGAGCCATGAGCAAGAGAGAGATTTCTTTGTTCTCCTTGGTTTATATTAGTTTTGTGTGGGGGACAGACCAGGTGCTTTCTCAGAATGACCAATTGACTTCCTAAACTTCCACATGCTTCTGGTGGGTCTACCGCCCCACCAATCCCTTCTTTCCCCTGGCTAGACTGACAGGCCTGTTTGTTCCAGAACCTCCCCCTGCTGCCATTTAACCTCTACTGCACATGTGCCTGCCTTCCCCCGGTCCTACCCCATATCTGGTACTTGAAGGGGGTAGGAGGGCTTTTTCCCCTTTTATTCAATTACCTTGCTAGTCTTTAATGTGCACAGTATAAGAACTTCCTCCTGCCACCATCTTGCCTGGGGGTGGGGGAGCATGTGCTCAGCACAGTGTGGAAGTGCTACAAAACTCAACGTGCTTGCCCTGGGTGGATTGCGAAGGTATTGTCTAGCTGCACACCATGCCCTCAGTGCTGCAAGGAGCCCAGGTTTTATCTCCATTGCCTAGCTCCATCTCCCCTGCGGGCCCTTCCTATTTCTTACCCTCAGCCCACTCCCCACTCTTTGGACGGACTGTCTATTGGTGTCAGTAACACATACACAAATACTCTAGTAGACTGCAAAAATGGGCACAAATTCCTTTCTTTCCACCAAGAATAGAGTCTGTTTCTCCATCTTTTGAATCTAGGTTGGCAGTGTGACTAGCTTTAGCCAAAGGGATGTTTGTAAATATGACACAGTTGAAGCTTGAAAAGTATGTGTGCAATAGGGCTTGCTTTCTAGACTCTCTTGCACCCCCCTGCCAGAAGATGAAACCCACTTTGCCTCATTGCTTCCATGGCTGGAGCTAACAGCCAGCCACCTTTTAGGAGAGAGACACTCAAGTAACTGATGGCTGGCCGTGAGCATGTCTGAGCCCAGCTGAAACCAGAAGAACTGGCCAGCTGAGCCCAGCCCAAACTGCTGACTTAGAGAATTGGGAACTAAGCTAAATAAATGACAGTTGTTTTAAGCAATAAGTTTTGGGGCGGTGTGTTATGCAGCAAAAGCTAAATGATACAAAATATATTAAGCATTCAAACATGCTGGAAAAAAACAAAACATACTGGAGAAGGATAATTATTAACTTATAGATGGTATGGAAACAAAAAATGTCTGTCATAATACTTTCTGTTTGAGATATTTGACAACTAAAAAATATGAAAAATTACCTTGAAAAGCCAGCGGAAAATGAAGAAATAAGAACAGGAAAATGCCTTTAAATAGTTTAGTTTTGAAGGGGAGGAGATAGGGCCTTGGGAGACATTGAAACTGTATAAATACCAATGAAAAGAAGCTGACAGAATGGGAGAGGTTGACAATATCGTGGGAAGGACATAATTAATCGGTGAGGCAAGGTTCCTGGTCATGCAAAGCAGGGTAGTGGTGTGGTGAGCACAGGGTGAGAGATTAGCGTCATAGGAAGGAGGGATATTTTTTCCTGGTAGCAGGAAGGAGAATGGTTGAGATATAGGCAATTTGTAGTTTTGCTGGCAGGAAGCTGGAGTTCCTTTCTGATGGTATCTCCTCTCTGCATTAATAAGCAAGATCATCTGTTTGAAATGGTCAGGTTCAGTTTGGAGACAATTTTTAAAGTCCTTGGGAGAATGATAGGATGACTTGCCTAAGTGTGATATTATGATTTGTGATAAGAAATACATGTTTGTTCTTCATCCCTGTTCCTGGCACAGGGCTCCTAAAACCCTTGGAATTTCCTAAGTGATAAGACAGATAAAGGTATCTTGATATTCATAACAGACCCCTTGCATCCATACCTGAATTTATGTTAGTAAGGGACTTTTGGATCCTAATGGTGGGGCTGGTTGCCAGGGGAAACAGCCTTGTGATTGAAGAGTTGGAACTTTAAATCCCGCCCGGTGAGGGGAGAGGGGCTGCAGGTTGAATTGATTCCTAATGGGCAATGATTTGATCAGTCGTGTGTTTTTGGTAATACTTCCATAAAAACCAAAAGGGTGGGGCTTGGAGATCTTTAAGGTGGTGAACACCTGGAGATCAGGGAGGGGCGGAGCTCTCAGAGGGCTTGGAAGCTCTGCACCCTCTTCCCACATGATCTTTTGCCCTATGAATCTCTTCCATCTAGCCTTTTAGTAATCTAGTAAGTGAAATGTTTCTCTGAGTTCTGTAAGCTGCTCTAGCAAATTAAACCAGAGGAGGAGGTGTGGGAACTTCCAATCTGTAGCTATTTGGTCGGAAGCACAGGTGACAACCTGGGCTTTTGATTGGCCTCTGAAGTACAGGGGTGGGGGGCATGGGCAGTTCTGTAATCAGGCAGCATGGGTCTGCCTGCTTGTTGCCATGTATAACAGGAGGATTTGTGGGGAAGGAAATAGGTTTTTCTAATTTCCGGGGGCTGGGAGCATTCCTGCTCTGAGCCAACAGAGCCAGCCTCTCCCTCAAAGCACAGAAAACCAGCTGCCCCCCAGGGAGATTAAAGTCCAAACCCATGTCCAGAAGCTCCCCATTATTGCTTATTTGTAGCCCTAGGTTGTTACCCAAATGGACCTCTGTATCTCCAGCTCCAGGCTCTGCCTCTGGTGCCGCAGTCGCCATCGTCTCGCAGCTCTCTCTCAGGCTCTGGGGTGTGCCGCCAGATCACCCCAAATGGTCATGCAGAGGAAGCTTCATCTGCAAGGGACTTCCCAGCTCATGCCTCCGTGTGCTGCTCTCAGGGCGAGAGAGAGGAAGCCGGACGACCCGTGTGCCATGCTGCACTGGGTCATAGAGTCCCAAAGGCTGGAACCCAGCGAGGCACGCATCCCCGGGTGAGACCCGGCTTCCGGGAGCTGGCTTCCAACCATGTGGGGCCTAAGCCCTGAGCGATGCCGGTTTGTTCCACCCCTACCTGTGCGGGGCAAAGCAAGAGAGTGGCTTCTCTCCACTTTCTGTTTAAAAGTCCTCTCCCAGAATCCCATGCGCTCTGGAAACCAGAGGGAGCGTCCAGTTTTCCACTGTGGGCTGGCCAATGCTGGCATGTTTGCCTTTGCCTCTCTTCTGGCTGCCATGCGGCATACGGGAGCAGAACCTCCAGGCACATATGCGCTGTGCCAGCTCCCCTCTGCCTAGCCACGAGCTGCCCTGCTACTTGAGCAATGTCCCTCTTCCCTCCTCCCTTCTCCATCCTCCCTCACAGGGAGGGCAAGCCACTTTTAATCTTCAGTTCCACCTCGGGCTTTTCTCCTTGCCCCCTGCCTTCTCCAGAGATTTAGCCTCATCCCCCATTACAGCCCTGTAGGCCTGAGTCCTTAACCTGGAATCTGCTGCTCTCTCCAGGTAGGTAGTGTGAGAATTGATTTGAATTGTAGGATATCCAGCTGGCATCAGAGAATTGCTTGGTGGTGTGGAGAAAACACACACACAGGAATTGGTGTCAGAATTCTACTAGGATGACCTAGCATTGCTGCGCATCATTGGCAGTCCAGTTGAATTAGGACCACCTCCCCTAGGCATCCACTTGTCTCTCTCTATCAGTACTCAGCATCCCTAATAAAGGTCTAGAGAGGTGGAGATGGATTTATTTAGAGTTGGAGTTTTGTCTGGCAGGTGGAGTGGCAGCCAGGTGATGCACCGTGGACCCTAAGCTGGGTGGGCAGTAAAGTGAAGACAGATGGGGGTAGAATTAAGGGCTGTTTTGTAGTTTCAGAGCTGCCTTTATCTACATGTTGCCTTCCACACAAGACTGTAAGCTCTTTAAAAGTAAGAACCTTTTTTATTCATCATTGTTATCTATAGCATCCTGCATGATACCTAACTCATAATAAGTTCTCCATAAGTTGTTGAATTAAATAAGTGGCTTAAAGTTCTGTTCCTTGAAGGCCATGGTTAAATTCTCCTGGAGCTTTTCCCAGGCAAAACAAATCCTGTTCTTAATTTTTTCTCATTGATTCTAATTGCTCTAATTTTCTTTTTCTATTCAGAACCTTTTTTAAGAAATGAGGAGATGTGGGTTAAAGGGTATAAATTTCCAGTTATAAGATGAATGTGTTCTGGGGGTCTAATGTACAGCAGTTAACAATACTGTATTATAGAGTTGAAAGTCACTAAGAGTAGATCTTAGATGTTCTCACCACACACACACACAGTAATTATTTGAGGAGATGGATGTATTAACTAACCTTATTGTGGGAATCATTTCACAATATGTATCAGATCATCATGCTGTACCAATTATGCCTTAAACTTACACAATGTTATGTCAATTATATCTCAGTAACACTGGAAAAATAAAAGTTCCTTCCTATGCATGCTCTACACTGTTCTTTCTGGTGAACGGTCTTTCCGATCAAAGACCTCATTTGAATGGTCATGTCTGATTTATTCTCTAGCCAGTTTAATCCAGGAGATGAATTCTGATGACCCAGCTGTAAAAGAGAAAGCTCTCCTCGAGACAGAAAAGAGACTGCTGCTCACAGAGGAAGACCGAGAGGAGGACGGATGCAGAACCACCGTGAACAAGACCCTGATCAGCCCTCCACAAGCTCCTGCAAAGGTTTCCTTCTCCTCCTATCAACTTAGATAAATAGATGCAGTGAGGGGTCTGCACTGAGGCAGAGGAAGTCGTCGTTTAATCTCAAACTGTCCGGCGAGGCTGAAATAGTTTTGATATTTTTAGATTAACTAGATTTATTTTCCACAAGGAAGTATAAAGTCCGATTTCTTTTCTTGCTCCTCTGGGTCATCTTTAAACAACTCTTTGAGTTTGTTTTAATGGAAATTTGGCCTCTCCGCCCCCTAAGCTTGTGACCATATTTAAGCTGTACTGTTAGGGTATATTCTACTAACTTACATTTCCAACTCATACAGCCATAGCTGGGGCTCCTTGATTTGGTGATGCTTGTGTCTGTAGACTTAACTCCATGACAGTTGTGTCCATTATCAGATCTCATGATTTGAAGCAGTTCCCCTGAATTTTGGACCCTTCAGTTGTGATGGTTAAAGGAAATGATTCTCTTCCCCACATGTAATTAATACCTTCTTGGTTTGTATACTTATAAATCAGAGTTGTTCTGAATTTTGTTTCTTTGTTTTTATGATAATCTGTGCCCCCTGCAGAATACAGATGAAATAAACTCAGGTAAGAACAGCATCTCTCTTCCTAATGTGCATTGTATTTTAGGATTAGTGTTTGTTTGTTTGTTTGTTTGTTTGTTTTAATTTATTGATTTTAGAGAGAGAAGAACAGAGAGAGAGAGAGAGACATTGATTTGCTCCACTTATTCATGCATTCACTGGCTGCTGCTTATATGTGCCCTGACCAAGGATCAAACCCACAACTTTGGTATATCGGGATGGTGCTCTGACCAGCTGAGCTACCCAGCCTGGGCAGGATCAGTGTTTAGCCCGGACCCTCAGATCATAGCCTCTGGGTTTACAAACAACCCATGAACAAAAACCTACTGATGATCTAGTTCTGCTACTGGTGATCAGAGGGAACAACTGGCTCTTGGAGGTTTTTCCCTCTTTTCTCCTGGCCAATCATTTGTGTAAACTGAATTCAGTTATGCTGTATCTTCCAGTTCACTCTTAGCTGCTCAAGGGACCCAGGTAGTTTCTGTGTTGCTCAGCTCAGAAACTCATTATACTAAATGGAACAAAAAAGTCAGTCTTTAGGGAAAAACTCTTCTTAAAAGCATAATTCAATCTAAAGCATAGACATAACCATCATGTATAATAATATATCACACCTTACCATGTCAAATTAAGATGTCATTTTAGTCATGTGTGAGTGTGTGTAGTTATACCTGCATGTGTGCATGAGAAGTGTGTTTCTAAAGCTTTAAAATAGTTCTTCTGACTATGAGATAAAAAGCTTATTATAGTATTTTATTTTTCTTTTTAATATTTGAAATTACTGTGCTGTCAGAGGCCTTCCTGGCATCTGTGGAGAAGGATGCAAAGGAGCGTGCCAAGAGAAGAAGGGAGAACAGAGTCCTAGCAGATGGTAATTGTCGGTCTTCACTTTTCAGATGATTGGTGCTAGAACAAGCACACAAGTCTTTCTGCTTGTGTTTGAGGACATCTGGATTCCCTCGGCTGGGTTCATGGTGGGCCTAGGCAGTGGGGCCTGGCCAGGCAGAAACCTCCTGTCCCTCGTGCAGTGAACAGGGTACAGGACAGAGCGGTCAGTCAGCCTCTACAGTCCAGCCTTTTTCTAAAGCATATGGGTAGACGTAGCAGTTCAGATTGAGAGTACCAAACAATACTTGGAACGGAAGGAGGGGTGGGAATGAGGTACCACTGGCTGGCCTGAGGCATAGATGAAGAAGTGAGAAAGGAAACAAGAAAACAAAGATATGAGAAGGGAAAGGAGAAATGAAAAGAAAGGCTGTGTGTGTGGCAGGGGACAAACATGACAGAGAAGACTTCAGCATTGATTGTATACCATCCAGGGGGCATGTGAGCTGCAGATCTGAATGATGCTATATTTGTTAGAAAATTAGTTGTTTGACTGTTTTAATGAAACACCAACTGTGTAGACTTGGTCTCTGTGGCAAGCTTGGAGTGGTTCTCAGCCTTGAAGCAGTTACATTTACTTCTTCTGAAAAGCAACTCAAAAGACTTGGGGTGAATTTGGAGAAAAAAATCCTGAAAGTAACCAATCCTGAAATATCTGCAGAGAGAAACAAGTGACAGGTCCCCTTTGGGTTGATGCAAGCTATGGCCTTCAAAGTAGAATTGGAAAATAAGGAGAATAAAGTCTGAAAGAATTTTCCAGTGTATGGGGAGAGCTCACTTGTATATCTCTTTTTCTCATAGCCCTAAAAGAAAAGGGGAATGAAGCCTTTGTCAGAGGCGATTATGAGACGGCCATTCTCCGCTACAGTGAGGGCTTGGAGAAGCTGAAGGACATGAAAGTGCTGTATACCAACCGAGCCCAGGTCAGTGAGCCAGCAATGTGTCCACAGGGTTTTCTCAGGGAACAGAGCCACTAAACTTGTGAAATCAGAGAAAGATGGGACTAGATGGTACCAGTGGTGTGACAGTGACTGGCTCTGATTGGAGTGTGGGGGAAGCTGATTTGTATGGAGCATTTGCCAATTTCCATGGTGTAAATACTCTCATTATGGCCCAATTTCAAGCTATCATTTTGAAACCATTGAAGGTGGACTTGGGAAGAGCTACATATAGTCAGTTCTCTCCTTAGTGTAAGTCAGCTCCAGTGTATCGCTGATGGTAACCAGAAACTTTTCCATGTGTATAAAGGAGAAAACTAGTGGAATGAAATGACCTAAGAGACCTTGGGTTTCTGCCACCACTGGATTTGTCCAGCCTCCTTTCTCATGGTAATCTAAACTTCTGAGGGCTGCTCTCCTGTTGATTTCTTACTCATTGTCTCAATCCCTCTTTGATTAAGATTCTGTGACTGGGGTATACTAGATAACTGATGGGTCTAGAGCCAATTTTGAGTTTCTAAAATCCCTGATGCCTCAGTTTTATATCACAGGTGAGCTCAGTTTCCTGAAATGCCAGGTGAAAACTATCACCCACATGTTTATTATCTCCTACTTAATTAAAGGTTGATAGTTCTCAGTTGAAACAAAAATGTCACCTATGACCTTATCTTTGAAGAGTACTTGAGTTTGTGTGTGATAGACCTCTGTTGCTCAGGTCTGAAAAACTGACAGATTCATGGACATGATTATCTGATGGTCAGTATGTGTCAACAGGACCCACGTGAGAGGGTCATTTACAAGAGGAGGAGCCTTTATTAGCCCCAGCTTCTGTAACTCAAGGTTAAGAATGTCCTGATGTGGAATGGTGAGGTCTTAGGAGGCCAAAAAGTTTGGGAAGTGAGTGCGCTTTAATGATAGATAAACCCAAGCACAGTATAACCTCATTAGTTTAGCAGTTGAAGTCAGACTAGAGTTGAGATGTCTCTATTTGTACCATTTATGGAGAAAAGTTGTTATAAAGAAGCAATTGGTGAACAGAATGGCCAGAGGTTGCAGTGTACATTTTATCAGCCTAACAAGTTCATAAACTTTGAAGGCAAAAACTGCCGTATACTTTTCCCCTAATGCTTTTTGTATAGCAAATGTTCAATAAATCCTTGTTAAGTTACATAACACTGGAGGCACAGGAAGTCCATTTGGGAATTAAGTTTCTGTTGACACTTCAAAAGAAACACTTAAATTCAAACAATATAGCAATTATAGTTGCTTTTTATTTATCACTAAATTTGGACTCTGAAACATTTACCTACTGATTCTTGTTACTCTAAAGTTATTTGAAAGCAGTAAAATTTATTTGCTTTTAAAATGTTGTATAATTCAGACATATCTAGTTCAGGTGGCCTATAGCCTGATTTATCTAAATTAGTTACATTTTTACTCTACTCACATTTAAACAGCACTTTGATTAGTCCTGGAGAATCACATCAAGAATGACTATAGTTAAAAATAAGTAAAAGCAATGAAAGCTTTGGGGAAGCAGTTCCTCTCAGCTTCCCCAGAGAAAGCTTGTTTGGAGACAAATGCAAAATGTGCTGCCTGTTGTTACAAATCATTTAAATCATTGACTAGTTTTAAAATGCCTCCCCTGTTTGCATGCAGTGTTAGGAAACACTTAATAAGGACCCTGTGAATAGAGTGTTTCTTCTTGCTAGAAAGAAAAACCTACCCTTTCATTGCTTTGTTTTTCTCCTGGAGTTAATGTTATGATCAATAGATTGCTGGTGTAATTTAAATAAATCATTTGGAAAAAGTAGTTCTTAAAATACGGAAAAGCAAAAGGGAATGGGGAATTTATAGGGTGTTGAATTTAGGCTTTAAAAAGAACGAAAGAAGAAATAAAAGGCAGCAGAGAAATTGTTTAAGCCCATTTAGACTGTTTTAGAGTCTGTTTGTATCCCGAATAGCAATGCCATGAAATCATGGCTGCAGTTGCCTAGAAGGATGCTAGCTTACCTCTCACATCCTCTAACTTTCAAATGCAGCCCCCAGCCCTGGAGTGAAGGATGGTTCTTTATAGAACAGAAAGCTCCAAGTCATCAATTTCAATTAGTACAGGATCCAAAATAATGAAAGCATGACATAGCAGCTTCTTTTCTAGGGACGCAAGGAGGTGCACCGCAGGAATTCATTAGCCGGCTATTGCCTGCTCCCTCCTCACTTTGGTTGAATGCTGGCATTCTCCGTGAGTCATAACACTGGCCCCAGAGTGGGCTTGACCATGTAAATATCTCATTGGATTTATTGATAAGAATGTGACAGTGCCCGGGTACATTTTTGATTATGTGCAAACCTACCTGGCTGTACTAGTGTTGACTGATAGGACTCTGGAAAACCGCTTATTCTCCTGGTGCCTGGTTTTCCTTCCTTATAATGGGCTGACCACTGCTGCTTTTAGGGAACTCTCCAGAAGAAGAGCCCTTAAAGTCTACTTAGTGAAACTTGATAAGAATTTATTGACCATCTGTTGTGTCCAGTAATTAATGCAGAGGGCATAATAGCCATTGTGCTTGCTGTTAGACAGCCTTTCATTTGTTTACATGCTACTAATTCTTTGAAACTAAGTGAACTAAATTTGATTTGGTTTGAGTGGATCACAGAATTCTGAGTCACTTCTTGATTTTCCCGATTTTCTTCAATTCTGGGGGATCCCAAGAGAGTACTGAGGGCTCATGGTGACGGTCTAACTCTTAAATGTCAGCTCATTTCCTGTATCTCTTTCTTCCTGCTGTGCTTGTAAAGAAAGATGAACTTTACCTTTTTTTGATAACATCCTTATTGAAATATAATTGCCATATAATTTATCCATTTAAAATATACAATTCAGTGGTTGTAGTATATTCATAGAGTTGTGCAACCATCACCACAATCAATTTTAGCACATTCTCACCATCCCCAAAAGAAACCCTTTATGCAGCTCACCCTCAGTCCCACTCCTGAGCAACTGCTAGTCTACAGGAAGTCCAGTTTCTGCAACTTTAAGCAAAATGACATATAATGAAACCAATTTACTGTAGGGTAATTGGTATAAACAACTTAAGATCCTATGGCATCTCACCAATATAATAACAAAATGACATTGAACAAAACTACATTATCCGAGGACTTGCTCTACCTTCTGTTCCTATACATCTGCTAATTCTGGACATTTTATTTAAGTGAAGTCACATAATATTTTACCTGTTGTGTCTGGCTTCTTTTATTTAACATGATATTTTCAAGGTTTATCCATGTTGTAAATGTATCAATACTTCATTTTTATTTCTGAATAATATACTATTTTATGGATAATACCACATTTTATTTATCTATTCATCAGTTGATGGGCATTTGGATTGTTTCTACTTCTTGACTATTGTGAATAATGCTGCTGTGAACATTTGTGTACAAGTTTTTTGTGAACATATGTCTACAGTCCTCTTGGGTGTATACCCAGGAGGAGCATTGCTAGATCACACGGTAACTGTACGTTTACTCTTTTGAGGAACTGCTGTCTTCCAAAGTGGTCGTTATCATCTTACATTCCCACCAGCTGTGTATGAGCGCCCCAATTTTCTTATAGCCTCAACAACACTTGTTATTAGCCTTTTACTCCCTTTATCATTTGGTTTCCTCCTGGAATATTCACAGGGGTGTAGAGTTTAGAAGCTAGCTCTTCCATTGTAGATAGATGTGTTTAGTGTGCTATGTATTATCTGTTACCCTTCCACATCCTTCTCTGCCCTGCTCTGTGCCCTGAGGAATGAAGTCTGGGGACCGGCCCACCAGCCCCTTAACTTCCCTGCTTTGCAGCTTCTATTTGGGTTCAGCCAATGAGGTCAGGAGGAAGGAGGACAGTGACACTGGGGTATTTATTCTTCCAGCTTTGGCTGTAATAAAGGCCGCAGCGCCCATTAGGCAGCACTTTTCACAAAGCTTCCCTCTCCTATTTTGTTCATTGTTCCTCCTTCTGTCCCTGCAGTTCTAGCAATGGTGATGGCTGTTCACTGTTCCTAGCCCTGGGTTCTGGAACATTCCTGCTGGTTTTCCTAAGCCCTGCCCTCACCTTGTAAATAGTGTCTATTAAACTCTCCTTGTTATCTGAGTATGAGAATGCTATCTGTGACAGCTGGGACCCTGACCCATACCACTAGAGACCAGTTACGTCTCATCACAGTTGGACTACTCTTTCTGTGTTAAATAAAGACTGCTGGCTACAGAGCTGTTTGTGAATATCAGCTGTTTTGTCATTACAGGCTTATATAAAACTTGGGGACTACCAGAAGGCAGTAGTGGATTGTGACTGGGCTTTGAAGGTAAGAAGGTATTTCCTTTTCCACCTGATGGGGCTGGACGTGCTCGGGCCAGATTCTTCAGTCCTGAAGTGAATAGACAGGAACTGCCAGTGTACCGTGGTGGGAAAGGGTGTGGGCGCTGCAAGCAGAGCCTCAGCCCTTCATCTATAAAATGGATAGAATAGAATTGTTTTGAGAGTTATGATAATATACATAAAATATCTGCTTCTTAGTACTCCAGAGAAGCTGCTGTTAATACTGGTTTTTCATGGTTTATGTTGCAACAGCTTATCCTTTCCTGTTGTGTTAACAGAGCTTTGCTTCACGTGATAGTGGTAATGCCTCCCTTCCTTTCTGGAGCCAGTGGGAGCCTGTTTCTGCAAGGTCACTCTTCCTCATCAGTGCTTTTCCCCTCCAGCTCTAATAACTTGGAGGTGTATTATAGCATCCCCTATTTGTAGAGGATTAATCAGAAGAAAGAACTCCTATTCGTCCGCCTGGATACTAGTCAGGCCTCAGGCAGGTAGCATAATACTGCGCTTGGTATTTCCTCTGAAATTTACCAAAATAGACAATTAAAGGTGAGGACAAGTAAGAACTGTTAGTGGAAATATTAGAGGAGTTTTTAAAAAAGAAATGTCATGATCACTTTTCAAGGACAGTATTTCAGATGCCTAAATATTTAAATAGCACTTACTCCACATTCCCTAAATTACTCTGTCACAGGAGGCTTTAACTAAGAAAAACAAAAGCAGTGATTCTCACACTTCCTCACCAAAAAGCTGTCAACAGCATGAGCATGAGCCCCTGGAGAGCATGAAAGTTCTTTTTAGACATGTTTTATCTTAAAAATCCTTGTGAATTTTGCATTACACTCCATAAAATTTATCCGCTTGTCATAATATATTCATATTATTTTAAATAACATAATCAAGCAAAATGAAAGTGCCAGGAGAACATACCAGATTTGTCTTGTGACCTAAGTCCCCAGTATGGTACAGCTAGCCCAGCTGACTGGGCACATGCCTCAAGACAGGAGCACATTTTGACAGCAGCGTATCAGCCACACCTACTTCCTTTTCTTTTATTGGGAGGGGAAGCCAGGGAAACAGGAGTGAATTAGAAATTCACCTTTGCCAATAATGGTTTATAAAACACTAGGATTCTCCAAAGCTGCCATCTGGCATGCTTGATTTCTTTATCCCTTAGAATATATGATGGCAAATCTTGTCTCATTGTATCATTGCAGTATTTAAGTTGCAGGAACTGCCCAAAACTGAAGACATCGGGGTCTTCACAGCTCCAGTATAGATCCACTAACCTGCTTTGTCACTTTATTGGGTCATGATTTCTTCTTCTACCATCATTCTGTAACAGAAGAGAGAGACAATATTTTCCTCAGTGGTCCTAACAATAAAAGCAGAGACCACCATTTGCTGCTTGCTGGGCTGTCTCATTTGAGCCTCACATCATTCTGTTCTATTATATTCAATACCATTGTTATCTTTATTTTCCTGACATGGAAACCTAGCCTTGGAGGTTAATTAAGCAGCCGGTGCGGGATCACCCAGCTAACGCTGGTCTAACAGGAAACTGGTGCTCTGAACCATCTACTAAAACAACCTCTTCACTGAAACCTTAAACCCCACAGTCCCTGGCTGGGAGTCTCATTCCCTTCTGCAGAAGAAACAAAATCACCTCTTGGGGTTTCCAGGAGTATCTTTTCTGATCTGAAAAGGACCAAAGAGAAAGTCACACCATTGTGCTGATTCAGGATAGCACACTGGTCTGTTCCCAAATGTTAATGGAAACACAGTGTAATTAACAGTGAAACCCAGGCAAAGCAGGCCCAACAGAGCTGACATTAAAAAACGCTGACACTTAGCAGCCAATCTTGTTAAATGCCCAGCGAGGCTCCCAGTTGAAGATGTTTGGGTAAACACTTGGAAGGATGAAAAAAAATGTATCAGTTCTAAAAGCTAGTGATGGTTGGCTCTACATCAGAGCTGTGAATTAAAAAGTTTCACTCTCTTTAAAAGTAATATATCAATAGAGAATGTTAGTGACACTCCATTATTAATACTATTAGTACTTTTGTGCCAATTTAATATTTTTGACACTTGGGAATTGGTAGAGACAAGCCCATGTGATGATATTTCAAGACTGATGTTCCTTGTCAGGGAATATAAGGCAGCAAAGTTGGTTTCGTTAGGGTCAATTGCTTTCTCAGCCCGACACTTCCTGCACAATAAAATACATTTTCTTCTGAAGGCAGGGTTCCTTTTAAGGGGGAATGGGATCCACCTGAGATCATCCTGGTATGGGTCGACACATGATCGGAGAAGGGAGAAAACCCATTAGCAAGCCCTTTGCCTCAGCGCTTGAGGAAGGAAGTGCAACGACACCCCATTGCAGAGACCCACAGTAGGCAGGACGGGGGCCCCGGGGCTTAGGCTGCTTTTCCGCTGCCGTAACCTGGTTCTGCCAACATCGGCTCTCCTGAGCCGCAGTGCTACAGCTCTCTCTTTTCCCTTGACCGTGTCTTTCCTGCTTCCTCAGTCCCCCCTGCACCCGTGAATTCTCCAGGGTTCAGCCCTCAGCTCCCTGCCTTTCTTTGCAGTTTCTCCCTCAAAACTCTTGTTTCCTCTCATGGGTTCAACTCTTACCCCTGCAGCTGGCTCTCAGACCTACTTCCCCAGGGCTACAGGTTTTCATCTGTGTGTCTAGGCATCACCTGAAACAAACTCTTCATCTTCCCACTCAACCTGCCCTGACCCACCTCTTTCTACTAATGGCACATGATGTCTTCCAGGCACCTGAACTCTAAACTTTTGACTTGACATCCTCCTTTCCCCTTATCATTTATGGTTAGTTGATGTTGCTCGATTCTTTCTTCGACGTAGCTCTGGTATCTGCACTTTCCTTTCACTCCCACTGTCTCTAGGACTTCACTTGTCAGCCCCTCATTCAGAGCGATTGTTTGGTCTCCTCCCTTATCTCTCTGCCTTTCCCTCCTCTAGTCAGTTCTGCACGCTACCTCCAGACCAAGTTTCCTACCCACGGCCACTGATCACTCGTCCTCCTCTAGCCTGGTATTCAAGGCCTCCAAGTGGACACACTGCCTAGCTCACCCCTCCCAGCCTGATCTTCCCTCCACCCCACACCTGCTCCTTGTCCTGAACTGTCCACTGAAGCCCCTTATACTCTTTGACCTCTTGCTCAACCCATTTTCCCTTTGTCCTTCTCTCTTCACCTCTCCATAGCATTCAAGATCAAGCTCTGATCACGCCTCTTTGCACGCCCTCTGTTGGGCTGTATTTCTTCAGTGTGCACTTCCTTCTACTGAACTGCTATAGCACTCTTCTGAAGGACAGATTTGGTGTAATTTTTAAGCCTTTGGGACCTGGAATCAAATGGCCAGGTTTTAAATCCCAGCTCTTCCAGTTAGCATCTATGTGACCTTGAACCTCTCCAACCCTTAACTTCTTCATCTGTAAAATGAGGATTATAACTGTGCTTCATAGAGTTGTTAGAAGGTTTGTGCGAAGTAATATATGTGAACCCTATGGGAAGGACTAAACACTAACGCACTATTGTTACTATTATTACTGCCATTCACTTAGCAACAAATCAGGGAATGATATTTATGAAAATTCATGCACCTATAAAGGGCTCTCCAGTAACAGTTATTGTTACCTCGTCTACTGTTATTTAGCTTTTCTTCACATTTTCTCGTTTGTTCTGAAATGGATTGCTATTGTAACTGCAGCAACAGTTGATTCCATATTCCCAGCACTGCACTAATTTTTTACAAGTGTTTCTTCCTCACAACAACCTGAGAGGGAGAGAGACACTATAATTATCTTCACTTTCCACATGAAGAAAATGAGCATTGGAAAAGTCAGGTGGCCTGGGCAGCGCCCCACTTCTGGTGAGAGCCACACCGGGGGTTTCCCTGGGACTTTTTAGACCCCTGAGCTTCACTCTTAACCCCTTTAAATCTAAACCTCTGAAGGGCATCTGACCTGGCACAATGACTTGCACCTAAAAGGGATTTAATTACTTAATTGGATGCTCTAAATTACAGTTTATGTGTTTCTGTATCAGTTGTTCCCTCTGGACTTACAATAGGAGCGGGCAAGTGCAGAGCCCCTGTGCACATGGTTTAGCCTGAGCCCTAAGTTTCAGTCATGCTCTTTGAAGGGGACAGCCCTCCTGACCTTAAACAATGAGAGTATAAGCTTCCAGTATATACGTTGTGGTTTATTTCAGGGGAGGGACTTTCTAGGACTACTGAGATATTATAGTAACCCAGAATAAATTGCACTCCCTTTCAATAAAACAATGGTTCTCAAACTTGGCTGCATATTTACATTGCCTGGAGAGTTCAAAAAAATACTGATGCCTGGGCCCTACCCTAAAGTACAACTTAATTGGTGCAGGGTTCAGCCTGGCTGTCAGAAATTTTATAAGCATCCCAGGTAATTCTTATGTCCCGCCAAGCTCAAGAGGTCTCCTAAACTAAGGATTTCTGGTATCCTGACTGTCATTAAATGGAAACGAGAACTGACAGGTATCATTAATCAGTTTGCTAGAGAGCTTTTTTTTGTGTATCCAGGTTTCTTGCAGACATCAATTAGTTTGGTCACAGGTGCACGGAAAAGTTTTAGCCGTCAACTCCAGGAGCTATCCTGAGAACAAAGCTCATCCTCCACTCTCTTAGCTAGGCAGTTAAGAAGTGCTGGTGACTCCAAATCTTCTAAAATGTCTGATTAGTCGTTCTTTCCTATGCAGTGTGATGAAAAATGCACAAAAGCGTATTTCCACATGGGAAAAGCGCACCTGGCTCTAAAGAACTACAGTGTGGTAAGTCTGTAAAGGAATGTAAGTGGTGTGTTTGATCACAGAGCGATGCTTCGGATCGTCTGTCCTCCAGGTTGATTAGATATTAATCCACCTTGTAGTGTTTTTCAGGGCAAATCTTTAGATCTTAGAGTTGGGAAGGATGGTTAGGGTCATCTAGTATGCCCCACCTGCTGTAGAAACCACTCTGCAGTATCATCTACTAGTGTTCACTGAACCCTGGGAGAAGCATTTCTTAAGAGAAAAGACAAAGCAAAAGGATGGAAACAAAATTTACTTGTAATCTCATCACCCAAAAATAATCGTGCAGGTGTATATTCACACCAAGGTATTACATATTGTTAAAGCAGCTTTATTGAAATATAATTCACATACTAAACAATTTGTCTATGGAAAAATATACAATTCACTACTTTTTAGTATATTCACAGTGTTGTGAAACCATCACTACAATCAATTTTAGAACATTTTTATCACTTATCCCAAAAGCCCTATACCCATTAGCAGTCACTCCCCATCCCTCCACCCCAACCCTAGACAACCACTAATATACTTTTGTCTCTATACATTTGCCTATTTTAGACTTTTCATCTAAATAGAGTTATATAATATGTGGTCTTTTGTGACTGGCTCCTTTCACGTAGCATAATGTTTGCAAGGTTCATCCATGTTGTGGTATCAGCACTTCATTCCTTTTATTGCTGAATAATGTTCCATTGTGTGGAGAGACCGCATATTTATCCATCAGTTGATGAGCACTTGGGTTGTTTCCACTTTGGGCTGTTATGAACATCCATGTGCAAGTTTTTGTGTGGACATTTGTTTACAGCCTTCTTGATTGTAAACAGTTCCCAGGAGTGGAACTGCTGAGGCCTACGGTAACGCTGTGTTTAGCCTTTGGAGGAACTTCCGCAGTGTTTTCTAAAGTGCCCGCTCCGTTTTTACATTCCTACCAGCGGTGTCTGGTTCCAGTTTCTCCACATCCTGGAGAAATAACAATACTTGCTATTATCTGTCTTTTTGATTATAGCCATCCTAGTGGGTGTGAAGTGGTATCTCATCGTGGCTTTGATTTGCATTCCCTAATTGCTAATGGTGTTGAGCGTTTTTCATGTGCTTATTGGCCATTTGCATATCTTCTTTGGAGGACTGTCTCTTCAGGTCCTTTGCCATATTTGTATTATGCAGACAGGTCTCTTACTGGGTAAATGATTTGCAGATATTTCTGCCACTCTTTTGTTGTCTTTTTCACTTTCTTGATGATGTCATTTGTAGTAGGACAAAATTTTTAATTTTGATGAAGTCTAAATTACCTATATTTTTCTTTGGTTGTTTATGCTTTTGGTGTCATTGCTAATCTCAGATTTATTTCTATGTTTTCTTCTAAAAGTTTTATGGCTTTAGCTCTTAAATTTAGATCTTTGATCCACTTTGAATTAATTTTTGTATATGGTATAAGGAAGGGATCCAGTTTCACACCACATTTTCATATGTGGATATCCAGTCATCCTGTCACCTTTTCTTCAAATAACTATTCTGTCTCTCACTGAATGACTTCGGCTCCCTTGTCAAAAATCAATTGATCATAAATGCATAAGTTTATTTCTGGACTGCCAGTTTTGTTCCATTGATCTATATGTCTCTTCTTATCTTATACCTATACCACATTGTCTTGGTTCCTAGAGCTTTGTAGTAAATATTGAATTGGGAAACAGTCTTCTAGCTTTGCTCTGCCTTTTCAAGATCGTTTTAGTTTTTCTGGGTATCTTGGTTACCATACAAATTTCTAGATCAGCTTGTCAATGTCCACAAAGAAACCAGGCGGAATTTTGATGGAGATTGCATTGAATCCATAGATCAACTGGGGAGTATTGCCATCTCAACAATATTAAGTCTTTTAATCCATGAACATGGAATGTCTTTTAATTTACATGATATTAGATATTTAAAAAGAAATTGCTTTTGCCCTGGCTGAGTAGCTCAGTTAGTTAAAGCATTGTCCTGATAGGCCAGGATTCCAAGTTCAACCCCTGGTCAGGACACATACAAGAATCAACCAGCCTTGGCTGGTGTGGCTCAGTGGATTGCATGCCAGCTTGTGAACCAAAGGGTTGCCAGTTCGATTCCCAGTCAGGGCACGTGCCTGGGCTGCAGGCCAGGTCCCCCATAGAGGGGCAAGTGAGAGGCAACCACACACTGATGTTTCTCTCCCTCTCTTTCTCCTTCCCTTCCCCTCTCTCAAAAAATAAATAAATGAAATCTTTAAAAAAAAATCAACTAATGAATACATAAATAAGAGGAACAACAAATTGATTCTCTTTCTCTCTCTCTCTCTCTTTCTGTCTTTCTCTTTCCTTCCTCTCTGTCTCAACAATTGATAAATTTTTTAAAATTTAAAAAAAGAAATGACCTCCTATTGTACATTTTTTTTAAAAATGTTTTTTTTTGTTGGATTTTAATTCTAAAAGTAATACAGTCTTATTTTAATAAGGTCAGTAATAGAGAAGTAAAAAAATGTTAATCTCTTCTCTACCAAAGTCTACTCACTCCTTCATCCATTCAGCTGTTTCACTCAGCAGGTATGTATTGCATGCTTTCTGTGTTCCAGGCACCATCCTAGGCAACAGGGATACAGTAACGAACAAAACAAAAATTCTTAATTGAATTCATATTCTTTGGGTAGAGGTGGCTAGGAGATAGAAACCAAATTAAACAGATATTAGTATGTTGAGTAGTTGATAGTGTTATTGTAAAAAATAAATCAGGAAGCAGTGAAGGTATAAGAGTGGTCAGGGAGGACCTTTTTAAAGGAAAGGAGGTCATGAAGTAAAGAAGATATATAGGTATACAGTGGTGGAGTGGTCCAGGTGAAGAGAGAGCTAGAATAGACAAGCAAGGAGGAGAGTGATAAGGATGAGGTCAGGCAGGTGATCGGGTGTGTGGGGGACTGAACCCCTAGGATCTTGCAGGCTTTGGGAGGACCTTGGATTTTACTTTGAGTGAGCTGAGAGCCATTAGAAGGTTTTGAATAAAGGAGCGAAATGTTCTGACTCACATTGCGATGACTCGCTCTGCTATATTGAGAATATATTTTGGCATGGTAGGAAAAGAGCAGAGAACTAGCTAAAAGGCTATTGCAACAAATTATCCATGAGAGGTGACGATGGTGTGGACCAGCTTGGTGATGAAGGTGATGAGAAGTGATGAAATTCTGGATATATACCAACAGTGAAACCAACAGGAATTGCTGGTAGATTAGATCTAAGGTTAAAAAGAAGTTTGATATGAGGTCACCGTCTTAGTCCTTTTGGGCTGCTATACTATAAGCCAGGTGGCTTAAAGCACAAACATTTGTTTCTCATGGTTCTGGAGTATGGGAGTCCAAGATCAAGACACCGCAGATTCCGTGTCTGGTAAGGACCTCTTTCCCAGTTCATGAACAGCCAGAAGAATGAGCGAGCTCTCTGGGATCTCATTCATGGGGGCAGTAATCTCATTCATGAATGCTCCATCCTCATGACCTAATCGCCTCCCAAAGGCCTCACCTCCTCATACATCACCCTGGGGTTTAGGTTTCAACATCTGACTTTTGAGGGGACACAAACGTTTACTCTATAGCAGTTACTATGCTTGATGCATACCTTCTATCCTGGGACATTGTTCTCTGATTAATGTGATGTTTTTCTTCAGTTTATTTCTTAATCCTAATCTTCTAGACAAGCCTGATGCAATAGCTCAGAACTGGTTTTTTTTTTCTTGGCTTTTTCTCTTGGCACCTGGTTGTATTATATTCTGGGCAGTTCTTGATATCCCTGAGCACATCACTGCCCTAAACCCAGCATTGTGCACCATGAACTAAACTCTTTTCTTTTTCTTTTTCTTTTTAAGTTAGACAGAAACTCACTGTCTAACAATTTCCTCAGTGACAGCCCCGTACTCTCAAGTTTTCTAGCTGACTCTTATATGCCCAGTTCTCTCTGCAGCCCTGTATCTTTAAGTGGGCACTCCTTATTTCCTGTTTCCAAGTCTCTGTCAACAATGTCTTGAGCTTTATCTATTTCTTTACTCCGTGTGGACACATCTGACAGGTAGCCTCCTGTTCTCTCTCAGTGCAAATATCATATCTAGATTTTGTATTTACCTTATGATTATTCCTATCCCAGCCAGACATGATCCACAAGGATTTAGGACTGGATGTTTTCTATCACAGGCTATATGACAACACTATTTTTAAAAATGTATCTTGAAATAATACCTGTTGCCTCACAGAACCAGAGACACCTAAACAAACTGTCAAGTGCTTGCTGTGTTCCCATGCCTACCTCCTATGCTGGGAACAGGAGGAGGCTGGGAGGAAATAATGAAGAAGCCACTCCCTGTGATACCCAGGGTCTTTCTTATAATCACCTTTGCCCCCTAACCACTTGTCAAGGTCTTTTTTTTTTTTTCCTAGTCTAGGGAATGTTTTCAGAAGATCTTAGAAATAAACCCCCAGCTGCAGACACAGGTGAAAGGTAAGAATGTTCCATGTCCTTCACTTGAATTCCACTTTCCCTTTGTGCTCTGGGCTTAGGCTGTCTTCCATACCTTCTCTGCACCTACCCACAAAGCCACAGACGTGCCTGCAAACCAATCCTCTATGTTAACAGGCTGCCCTGCAACTCTTTCCTCTGTTCTCTAACTCAAATCTTTGCCTTCCTCCTTTCTACACCATCCTCCTGTAGAGTCTTCTAAACAGGGAATAATGCTCTTGCATCCCCAAGATGTTTTAAGGTTCTGGGCACAGACTATACTATTTCTAAAATTTTCCCTGCTGAAGATGAGTTTTAATTATTTAAATGCATTATGCCTCTCGATATCCCATCCTCAGAAAGGTAGCTCCTTGTGTGGTCATGTTGATGTTAGGGTCGGTTTTGTTTCATTTTCCTCCTTGTTTTGCTAGGTTACCTGAATCAAGTAGATCTTCGGGAGAAA
This sequence comes from Mormoops blainvillei, assembly GCA_004026545.1. Taxonomy (NCBI): domain Eukaryota; kingdom Metazoa; phylum Chordata; class Mammalia; order Chiroptera; family Mormoopidae; genus Mormoops; species Mormoops blainvillei. The sequence goes on from PVJD01005965.1 coordinate 25,505, forward strand.
GCAGACCTTCAAGAGAAGGAAGCCCATGAATTGCTGGACTCAGGAAAAAACACAGCCGTGACAACGAAGAATCTCTTGGAGACTCTCTCTAAGCCTGATCGGAACCCCTTGTTCTATGCAGGGGGCATTGAAATCCTGACTGAAATGATGAAGGACTGTAAGCCAGAGGCGTGTGTGAGCTCATGCATAGCGTCGGTGTAAAGGGGCAGAGTGGAGAGGACTGCCCTCATGACAGAGACTCCCTTCCTTCCACAGACATTGATTGAAAACCTACTCTAATGTAGGTGGTAAAAGGGGGTGCATAAGAAAACCACCCCCACCCCAGCTACATCCTCTCCTCAGGACATGCATGCACTTAACATAGAGTCAATAAACATCACACATGTATAATGTAACACAGAACACATACATAGCATGCACTCATTCCATGTATACATTACATACACATACAACATGCACTCACATCATATCTACTTATATCTCATATCCCACACACACATACATACACATATTTCACACTGTATCACATACTACACATACTCACCCAACATGCTCCACACATCCTGAACATACCCACACTCACTTTGCATGCCCCACATCTACCCCATAGACACCTCACACACCCTGTACTACTCCTACGAATCTCCCAACCATAGGGAAGTAGAATGTGGAATTTTTGTAGGATAAACTGGAAGGTTCACGCCAGTTACATTTAATGGTTGCTTAGGAAGTGTAAATAGTTTCAGAGCAAACATCAGCTCCTCCTGCTAATAAGAGCCAGTTCTCTGTTACTAGTTCTTGTAAATATTGATACCAGGGCTTAAACCATTTTGTGACTCCGTGACAGGATGTTGTTTGTACAAATAGATGGAGCCTCTGACTTCCCTTTATCGTACAATGGAGGGTGCTCACAGACTCCCTGCAGTAGCTTCTTGGGAATTAGAGGCTCCTCTCTAGAGCCTGTTTACAGCTTCGAAATAAATATTTAAGAACAGATGGATATGCCAGTCCTTCCTGGAGGTTGAGCAGCTCCTGGAGATTTCAAAATGATGAGTTGTCAGATAACCCACGGGGCCACCAGTCTCAGCTCTCTTTCTCTGAACAGGATGTCCCTCTCACTGGGACACTGGGTGGCGGATGACAGCTGTAGGTTTCAGAATGTAAAGGTATTTGTTTCTGCCCAACCTGTAATTTGGTGAATTGACATTTCTTTTTGGGCTCCTTGTCATCAGCTAGCTCTGTTACAGCTAGACATCAGCTGGACAGTTCAAGAGTCTGACGTGGTTTTCCCTGAATTTATTTCAGGCACCGAACAAACTTTATTCAGAACACATAATGGATTCGATATCATCAGTGGGAACAAGGTCATCAGAAGGTAGGGATGTTTGTAAGGGTAGCCAGCATCAAAGCAAGGAAAGACAACCATGTATCATGAAATCAGACACTAATCACGCAGGCCGAGACTTCACTGGATGATTCCACCTTCAGTCAACATTGGTGGCCCCTTGAACAGTGCAGAGATGCTATGTGAACACCCCTTGAACATTGAGCCTCAGGTAGTTTGAATTATGCCACAATTAACAACTGCAGTAAGAAAAGGTCAGTGAAACTTCCCAGGGCTTCCCCAGGCACTTCAGAGTCAGAGAAATGGCCTTTTTTGCTGGTTTCCCACTAGTTGCAAGATTGCTATTTGTTCCTCTCTTTCGGAATTTGCTGATCATTTCAATAAATGAGATCAACTGGATCTTGGCTGATCCCATTTAAAATTTCATCTGAAGAAAGAGCCATTTGACAGGAGGTGGTTTGCTGAATTTATTTTGTTTTACTTTATTTTGTATTTCAGTCATTCTGGTTTAGTTCCTGAGGCTCAGGACATTGCTGGGGGTTTGAGTCACCAGCACATGTTTGCATGCGTGAGGAGGCTCATGAACCCTAAGTGGGGTGCTGGCCCACCGTTCGCTGGTCCTGGTGCGACCAGCGCCCACAGTCCCTGGCTCACCACCCACCCGGCGCTCAGCCCAGGCCTCCTCAGCTTGCGGCCTTGTCCTGCAGCTCTCAGTTCAGTGCTTAGCAGTCCTTTGGTCCTGGTGACCTGCAGCTTGGATTATAAAATTACTTTCTCAGCCCCACATTTTAGGACTCCTTTGGTGAAATAAAACCAGTTGAAAAGAAGAGCAAGACTGATTTCTAGCTTTAGTATTATTCTCCCTTCTCCAATCTAGGTGCATCTCCACAGCAGGAGAAGATGCCGTGGAAGAGACCATGTGTGTGTCCGTCCTCAGGCTCTGGCAGGCAGTGTGCAGTGGGAACGGTAAGCCTGGGCGGACCCTCACCTTTCACCATCGTTAGTGCCCGTTAATGTGGGGCCTCTGTGCGCAGGCATGGTTGTTTCCCCAGAGGCCGGGCCCTGGGGACTTGATATCTCTAGGCTTTCATTCAGAAAAAGCATTTGGATCAGGAACAGGGCCTGCACTATAGTTATGTCTTTGGCACCCTTATAGCCACCTTCACCGTGGCCAGGGTCACTGTCAGCGTGATGAATGGTCTCATCACCGGGGCATTTCCCCTGCTCTCTGCAGACTCATGACATCTGCTCATGTGTTGGCAGTGGGGTAGCAGAGTTTTGCCTTTCCTGTCTGCCTAAAAATACTTTTTTTTAATTTTTAATTTTATTTATTTTTTGCTGAGTGCAGTACCCATTTTAGCGTCATGAGCTTTACAGTCATCTCTACCAGCATCTTGTGGCATTGATGAGTGTGTCATATTGGAACAGTATAATGTTATAGGGATTTCATTTACTTTGTTAACTCTTAGCTTTTTACATATTAGCATCTTCTGGGGTTTACTAAGTTTTTGTTGTTGTCTTCATCTTCACCTGAGGACATGCCCACTGATACCAGAGAAAGGGGAAGGGAGAGAGAGAGAGAGAAAGGGAGAATTCAATGTGAGAAACATTGATCGGTTGCCTCTCATACATGCCCTGACCGAGGACCGAACCCTCAACCCAGGCATGTGCCGTGACTGGGAATTGAACCCTCAACCCTTTGGTTCATGGGACAATTCTCCAACCAACTGAGCCACACTGGCCAGGGCTGGGATTTACGAAGTTTTTATAGAATCTGATCACTTTTGTGACCTCAATGTAAATAAAAAATTGAACTATTTCCCTTATTTTTTTAAAAGAAGTATTTTTATAGGAAAATATATGACATTGGACACAAAACACTGAAAAGGAGAATAATGATAGATGTGTCTCCTTTTCATAGGGCTCCTGTGAGGAGCCAGCAATACAGCTTGTGAATGTAGTTTGTAAACTAGAAAATACTAAATATGAGATAATGTAATTGTTTTTCTTGATTTACTAGAGTGGAGGAATCATCTTGAGTTCTAGAAAACTAGAGAATCAGAGGCTTCTTCCCTGCAGGGAATTATGCTCGGACTGATACCATTATCAAGGTGCCCTGTTACGCTATAGGACGCTGCAGTGCCCCAGGGTGGTGATTTTACAAATCCCCCTACAGAAGAGGGAGGGAGGCAGGGTTTGGCGATGCTGCGAATGGGACACGCTGTCCTGCGCGGCCCTGGGCTCCTCAGCCAGCACCCTCCTTTGCTTTTTGTGAACCATTTTTCTTTAATATCTGAAAATGTGTTGTCAGACACAGCCTGTGATATAAATGCGCTTATCTCAGGTCAATGGCACCTTGGTATATCCAACTCAATAAATATAAAGCAGTTTTTAAAAAGGACAAGGGACTGCTTAAAAGTAAGGACATGGAAATATGTCCATGATATATTATTGAGTGGGAGAGAGAAACCAGGTACAGTGTAGGATGTATCATGTTTTTTTTCAGCAACGTCCTTTTTTTTTATTGTTTATGCTATTACAGTTGTCCCTGCTTTTTCTCCCTTTACCCACCCTCTCTCCCCTTCCTCAGTCAATCCCTGTATCATTGTCCATGTCCATGGGTCATGCATGAATGTTCTTTGGTTAATCCTTTCACCATCTTTTATCCAGTGCCCCCCCTTCCATCTGACAACTGTCATATTTTTAACATTATTCATACGAAGGGTGAATAATAGCTTCTGTTGCGATGAGCTTACCTGGAGGGAGTACAAGAGACAGGGACTTTTATTTTCAGCTTTATTCTCCTTCTGTTATTTCAGCTCTTTATAATGAGCTACTTTTCCAGTATAAGAAAAAAATATGTAAACTGTTCTGTTTCATAGCTTAGCCTCACATTCCAGTTGTACACCTGCCTGTCCTCAAACAATTCACACACCTGGACCAGGTGAGGGGGTAAATCCAATGCCCTTCCCCTGGAAAGCTTCTAGTCTAGGAGGGGACATGCTTTAGTAATGAATGTTCTTGGGGGACAGTCTAATTTTCCAGAAAGAACTCAAATGGTTGCCCTGGCCATGGTGGAAAAGTTAATGATCTAAAGATATTCCACAGTTCAGCTGATTTCTTTCCCTTTCCTCACATTTCCGGATACATATAGCAAGGAGCCTTTGGCAAGAATAATAATAGCTGATGTACGCGTGCCAGTCCCTTCTGTAAGCACCGTCCTTTAGCTGCTCATTTAATCCTCATGATGAGTCTGTTAGGTAGGTCATCTTCCTCTTTTCACTGGGAAGGAAACAGAAGCACACAGGGGTTAATAGATGGACTGAGGTCATCCACCTGGTCATCCAGACCTAGAAGTTTGGTTCTAGAGAGTCTGTGCTGTTACGCTTCATTATCCCTCCTCTCATTGGGTTGGCTTAATTGCTGTCATAATGTGCCCAAGGTGAGTGATCCCTGTGTTTCACAGAGGAAAACCAGCGCCTGCTTGTGTCGCGCCCTGACTCAGGCGGGCTGCTGCCCAGCCTCTTGGCTTCTGGGGCTCTGACCATCCAGCAGCAGAGCCTGGCCCTGCTGCTGCAACTCGCCCAGACGGAGAACGGCCGGAGCCTGATCATCAGCCACCTCGACCTGACCCGGTAAGGCTCTGCTGCTGGGATCTTCCCTGCGGCACCTCGGAGCATCACCTGCCAAGTTGAGACTGACCTGCCTCCCTTCTGTCTCTGGCACAAGAGGTGGCATCAGACTTAATTAAGGATCAGTAACAGACAGGACCTTCAAAAGGAACACTCCCTCACGAGGACCTGCAGAACAGACTCCTGCCTGAATGTAGTACCGTGGACAGTTCCACGTCTCCTGAGCATGTTTCCATGGCACAGATACTGCCGATGGCGTCAACGCCAGCACTCCCAAAACCAGCTTGGGAACCCAGCTTTCAAATAGGTTATTTAATTCTTCCCTTTTCACCTCAGTCCGGGATCAACCCTGTTCCTGTCATTCCTTTTCTCCTATTTGAGGCAATACTGTCCAATTTTGCATATCCTTAAACCCTTTCTGGAGCACTGTAGAATATAAATAAATAACACATCTCAAACACTGTTACATGTAGATCTTCCCAAGGCTTAAGGTGATAGGAATAGACTGTGCCTCTCCCCTAAGTAGACCTTTTTTTTTAAATTACCAAACCAGAGCGATTCTGCCCAGTGCTCTTCAGCCTAAAGATTATTAGTTTGAACATGTGAAATTGCCACTTTTTATATCAAAAAAGATGCATGTTGGCAATTTCAAGTAGTTTATTCAACCTAATAGAAATAGTAGCAGTAATTATAGTTTGCTTTGTAAGTGCTTCACAAATAATATAAAAACAGAATTTGACCTCCAATTCTTCTCATTATTATCTCATTTAATTTCTTCTCAGCCTGATATGTAGGCAAGAAAAGTGCTATTTCTCTTTTCGCACAGGGACAGGAGAGACTGCAGCAGGTAATGGAGGACGTGTCACCGGCTGCTCTGGGCCCTGCGGCCCGGCCCCCAGGCTCTGTCCCCAGCAAGACAAATGGCCAAATCTGAAACCCTGTCAGTGGGACCTGCAGCACCTGTCCCCTGTAGGTGGGGAGGTCTGCTGTGTGTGCTTGTTAAGCCTTGGTTGTGGCTCACCCCCAGCTCATCATGGCCCACTCACAGGTCCAGTGGCTCATACAAAAGACTGTGGCAACCCCTGAAGCTCAGCCCACACAGGCAGATGGATCATTCACAGAGTTAAATCCTCAAAAGCACATTTTGTGTTCAGATGACTCTACAGTCATTTCCTTGGTACCTTCATCATGTTTTTTACTGGTTTTGGACACTGAGTAAACATAGCTGTAGTTACCGTAAGCTTTTCCCCCCTAGGCTCTCTTGAATTGCTTGAGTTTCAATTTAAATTTTTCCGGTGTCTTGAAGAGTGGCATTTATGATCATCCCGTGAAGTCCTACCTACTCTCTTCAGATAGTCAAAAAAATCCTTAGCTTAATACCTTAATGCCTGCTAGTCTCATTAATGTCTGCCTTCGGTTGAACTGGAAAGAGATGGAATGTGTTCTCTGAAATGAAATGAGATGGTTTTAAGCAGGACAGAGCTACACACAGGTCCCATGACCTCACAGAGAGGCACACACATCACGCTTCTCCGAAAATGCTTTTCCCTGTACGATACGTTGAAGGAACAAGTGTACATTGGCAGGACCCAGCAATGGCCAGTATCACTTTGTGGAAAAAGCTAGGTTGTTAGATGCAGGCAGTCTTGAGCCCAAATCCTCTGCTTATCTCTGTCTAACAGACTTATGAGGAAGCTTGGAGGGGAGATGCACGCATGCCAGTTAAACATTTTCCTGTTGCAGTCTACAGAATGCTCGATCCAGAGAGGCTGGTCTCGTATTCCTCACATAACAGAGGAGACTAAAGATGGCAACGGCCGGTTGAGTGGCTTAAAGATGTCAGAGTCAAGGCGTCTGTCCCTCTTTTGACCCTTCCTTCATGGTCACACGGGCTGCTCCAACTTCAAGCATCACCTCCGCTTTAGGAGAGGTTAACACCAGCCAGGTCTGTTCCTTTTATCAAGAGAAACTACTGCTTTTGTTTCCCTTTGGTCAGAACTGTGTCACAAGCCACCTGTGATTGGGAAAATGGCTCCGGCATCTCTAGAAGAGCCAGGTAGGATAGAAGGCAATAGCAGGGTTTCTGTGGGGTTGGCCAGCAAACAGCATCTACCACAGTAAAAATAAAAAAGCAGCTAGTGTTATACCTAACACATGGTGTGGACTCAACAGTAACTTTTATACTCATTTTCTGTCTTCAGGGTCTGTTGTTCAGGGTCCTAAACTGACATGAAAGTGCATTTATTGGCTACACTAGATCATTTTCTGGGTGGTCCATCCTCCGGAACAGCTGCTTGTCAGCAAGCAGACAGTGCACTACCAAACAGATGAGAAGGAGTAGGGTGGGACACCCTGTTCTCTTTAGTCCAGTTAGTGTGTGCATTTTGTCTCAGGAAGAGGTAGCCTGGTTGTTTGCGTCTCCCAGGACAAAAACCAAGGTGACCTTGGACTGCCAGCTCCTCTTCTGCGCCATTCAGGTTCATCAGCATTGTTCTTTGAGAATGAGAAAGACTGATTTAAATTGGTGAAGGAAGAATCTGAAGTAACTGTAAAGAAAGTGTTTATGACAGCAGGAACACTGGAATGCACTCCCGAGGAAGTTGGGGATTTGCAGAAGCTTGAAGTTACCTGGGGCCTTATGAACAATCCAGCCCAACCCCACTGGGCACCGATGATGCCTCTAGGGAAGATTCTGGCATTTTCATTATATTTATATTTCTCTCAATTTGATTGGGATGAGTACTCTAATAGCTAATGGACTAGGGGGAGGGTCTTTCCTCAGCTAATGAAAGGATACTGTTCTCACCTCCCAAGGCAGTCCCTCCCATCTAGGGGGTTTTTGTTAATGAAAAATTACCTCCTTTCACTGAGTACAAACTGCCTGCCCCGTTCCAGTCTGAAACAATTCTGCATCTCTATACTGAGACCTTGGTTCAGTCTATCGAAGGCCTGAAGAATACATCAACTCTCCCACCTTCCTGTGCTTGTGGTAACCTGGTCTTTTCCAGGTAAGGCATCCTGGTTTCCCTCAGGTAATTTGACTTTCAGACCACTCCTAGAAAAAACCAGTAAGTAAATCCAGTAGCATAGATGTGGGTGACTGGAGCCCATACTCCTAGATATAAAAGCCCCATCTGATGGACTCTTTTCTGCCTTTTTCTCCCATCACTGCTTGATGGCATTTGGCCCTCTTGATGTCATTCTTCCTTGCCCTCCTCCTACCCCTTGGTGTTTCCTTCTTGGTTTCCTTTTTGAGCCCCTTTTGTGTTGTCGTCCTTCCAAGTCAGGGGCCCCAGGATCCTTCCCTTGGCCCTTCTCTCATCCATGGCCTTAAGTATTGCCTGTAAGTGTCTTTCTCTCTTAAAAGTGCTAGAAGGAAACATGCTCTGCTACTGGTCGTCTCCATCTCAGCAGCACAAGTATCATGGACTTAATAATTCCAAAGTGGTTTTTGAGACCAGATCCTCTGCATGAATTTTCTGTCCTCATAGGTGGCTTTTTCATCCACCCAGTCGCCTAAGCCAGAATCCTGAGAGCTCCCCTGGATGGCTTCCCCCTACATCTGTAAGATGAGGGTATATTGTCAGTCCTGCCTCCTCAGCATCTCCTGCAGTCATTTCCTTCTGGCTCCTTTCCAACATCTCCAATCATTCCTTCTAGGTCATTGGGAGCACCTTTCTTCATTGTATCTCTTATTCTGCCTCTGCCTTGGTTCAGTCTCTTAACCTTTAGTATAGACAATCCCCGTTTTTCTCCCAGTGAATTCCCTGCCTCCAGTACTGCCTACTCCAGTCCAGCTTCTGCTGTACCACCAAAGGGATTTGTTTAATGTGCATATCTGTCCTATTGTCTTCCTACTTAAAATGCTAAGGTGACTACTGCCTATAAGACTAGTTCTCCAGCTACTGAGAAATATAGTGCCTAGAAATCATCCAGGGACTTGGTTTAAATGCAGCCTCCTTCCTCTCAGAAACAGATGGGCTCAAGAACCTGCCTCCCTCTACACACACGTGCGCGCATACACACACACACCACTACCAAGTAAATCCTCTGCCAATCATACTGGGGTCAGATAGTCCTGCAGGGTAAAGTGCAAACTTTTCAGCAGGTCATAGAAGGCCCACCATGACCCAGCCAACTCTGTCCAGCCATGTGGCCTCACTGTTCCCTATCCTGTCCTCACACCCTAAGCACTAGCTGTAAGAAACTGCTAGCAGTCCCCAAGTATGTATACCTTGCTCTTTTATGCCTCATCATCTTTATGACGGCTGTGCACTGTGCCTGAAACACTCTGCTCTTGTCCCCATATGCTTGACACTGGCCTACAAGCTCCTTGGAGCTGTGACATTGTCTTTTTTCATCATTGTATCCTGAGAACCTGCTACATCACCTGGCACATAAGTCCGTGCTCAGTAAGTGTTGTTGATTGAATGAACAAAGGAACAAAAATCCAACAGTACACTCTCAAGTGCAGCTGAAACATCATCTGCTCTTTGAAGCCTTCTTCGTCTCCATCCTCCCACACCTCCCACCAGGTAGAATCTATGCCTACTTTACTTGAATCTGTTTCTAACAACACCTCACACACGTGTCGCTGTAGGGGACCAGGTGCATAGCGCCGCGTCCCAGCTCCGAGCACAGCACTCAGCACGCTGCGGGTGCTGAGAGTGGGCCCGCTGGGTGGGCAGATGACTCCGACTTCATCCTGGTGCCAGCCTCTTAGGGCAGCCTGAGATTACATTAGTTTTTTGTGTTTTTTTTTTGGCAGCTCCACAAACTGTTTGTTCGTAATGAGTTTGCAGTTGCCTAATAACCCTTCAATCTTTCTCATATGAACCAGTTATAAAGTAGGTCTTTCAATTCTGTTACTTATACAGAGTTTCCAGCTCTGAGTAGAGGAGTTTTAGTGTAACTGTATGAAATTTCATCTAATATATTCAGCAGCCTGTCAAAATCTTATGAAATCTTTATTCCATCTCCACTCATTAGGGGGCCCTTCTACTTTAGTCATCATCAAATTAGTAAGCATGCCATTTAGATGTCATTTATGTGATTGAACTTGGCCAAGCCAGAGTCACATGGTAGAATCACCAGAGATTCCTTCCAAGTTGTCATCTGATAATCAATGAACTTTGGTTAAAACTGTTCAACCTCTGGGGACTTCCCATTAGGTGGTAGAACCATTCTTGTAGGAGAGTGTCTGTCTCATTGGGATGGACAAGGAGCTGGGCGTCCTCAGAGGACATGGCAAGGCCACTCCTTCAGCGTATTTCACCTGACTCCTTCCTGGCCTCCTTGCAAGGTCTCCTTGTTGGAAATGCTGTCAGTTGGAGGACAGCCCACTTTGAGATTGTTATGGTTTTTTTTGCAGATTGTTGGAAGCCCTGGTGTCATTTCTTGAATTCTCTGATAAGAAAGCCAACTCAGCCATGGGACTGCTCGCGGACTTGGCTCTGGAAGAAGGGTAATTTTTATTTACAGAAACTGGCATTTCTTCTTCAACCTTTGTTGAAGCATCACAAGATTCAACTGGAGGACTGATATCTTCCAGGGGTCTGTGGTCAGCCACCCCTGTTCCAGTCCCTCTGGGTGCAGGGGGACCCAATCCACAATGGAGTTGGAGACAGTAACACACTTAAAAGAGTACTTCTCATAGTAAGCAAGCCTGCTGTGCATTGGAGAAGCTTCTTCCCCTTAATCCGCACCTAAAGGGAACTGCCTAGCAAATGCGTACTAATAAATGTGAATGAGAGAGAGCACACACAGTAACACATGGCCCCTTCTTGGATTACCAGTGGCATTATGGGTGACCCCCCCTTTTTTTTTGCTTAGCTGCTAGGAACACAGTAAAGGTCTTACATTTTTCATAATTCTTAACTTGTCTTTTTTTTCAGTGCATCTTGTATTTTAAATTTCCTTACCAACTTTACGACATCTTGCTTAGAAATGATCATAGAGAGCTACTTGTGCTCCTAGACAGCCCGTGGCAGTGGCTGCTCCAGTGTGTAGAGACGTGTATGTGTCCAGGCCCTCCTCCTGGCCGTGACGAGGGAATGTGCTTGCAGTGTGTCTCATGTTGCACAGCACACAGTGTAGACTCAGAGCAAGGGGAGGGCAGGGGTGGTGGCAGGTCAGTGTGGCAGAAGCCTATGGATTCCAGCAATTTCTATGTAAGTCCTGCCCTCTGAGGTCTGAGGTCTGCATTTTAACGTCAAAGGCAGTTCTTCAGGCTTAGAGAAATCAAAGCCACATTATCTACCTAAGGACATTCTCTTTTGTTTTAGAACGAATCATCCAGGCACACTGCAAATCACAGCGGCCCAGAGCTTATGAACGTTCACGCCATTACCTGAGACTGTATTTATCTTATAGTTTGTACAATGTAGAGATAATTCATAGCTGATATTTTCTCAACAGATTCCAAGTCTGGTTCCAGGCCAGCCTTCCAGGTGTTCTCCCGGCACTCACAGGTGTTCTGGTGAGCAAGGCCTCATTTTTATCACCTATGACAGGCACTCTGAGAAGCACAGGCAGAGCCATTTAATCACAATTTACACTCCAGAACTCCTATTGTCGCTCAGGTTCACTATTTATTCACAGCTGCAGTTTATACAATTCTTAGTTATTAAAACAGCCATAGTTGGGACAGGTGGAAATGGCAGATGGACAGGGCTTATTACAGGGCAGAAAGAGCTGGAAGTGGACTCTGCATCTTAGGTGAAGGTGGAGAGAGTTTGTCAGTGTTCATCAGTCACCTTCGGACCCTAGGTCTCTTCTAAATGCCATGCGCAACCCTGTCCCCTGGATAAAAGTCATCTGGTCAGGAGGGCAAGTATGGGGATTGAGCCGATGAGGCAGAAAAATAGCAAGGGGATGAGGGAGTTCTCCCAGGAGAGTGTGCTATGACCTCCCCCGCCCCTCGCCCCGCCCAGTGAGCCACAGACATTTCAGGGACCTTCGCATAGTCACAGCCCAGCATTTCAGATGTGCAAATGGAAGCTCTGAGAATGGGTGGGATTGCCCATGTTCTCCAGGCTGGTTGGTGGTAACCCTGAGATTGTGCTCTGGGCCTCTCTGTTCCAGACCAGTGGTGCTTTGGGGTCATCCCTGTGTGCCCCCACCCTTCTGCCAGCACAACCCCATTGATGCCCTGGTGTGATATTGCGCTCTCTGGTTCCCAGCCATTCTGGTGCACAAGGGACCCCCCTGGAGATTATGCTGGCATCATGCGCATCCTCTCTGCACATTTGCTTTCTCTTGATTCACTTTTAGAAGAGAGACCCCAAGGTAACCAACACCTCAGCTCTCAGCCAGTGTATTGCCATCATGGGGAACCTTAGTGCTGAGGCTGCTGCCCGAAGACAGATGTCTGCCTCTGAAGAATTTGGGGATGCCTCCTTGGGCCTCATGGTATTTTAGCTTTTCTACCTAAAGCTGGTTTTTTTTTTATCTGCTGTGGGAGTGTTGGCTTCTTAGTTATGTAGCTTTTCCAAAAGCCCTGTTCGAGGGTGCTGGACCCAGTGGCTTATCCCTTCCGTAACCATAGGTTTTATGGCAGGTGGCCTTAACAAGCCCTCCCCTTCAGGGCTCGTTCACTTTGGAGCGGGTGCAGGTGTTTTCTGGTGGAGCTGGCCTGATCGCCCATTTGAGCAGCTCACTCTTCTGTTTAAACACAGGACCAGGCTGAACCAGAGTCACATGGCAGAGGCACAAGAGACTCCTTGAGACTCTCCTGTACTAACACTAACTCATAGACCAGTCTCTAATCTCCCAACATCATTTGGGTTCATGACATGGACAATTGGGGAGTTTGAGTAATGCTGAAACCATCACCAAAGGGAAGAGAGAGCTTAAAAGCTGCAAGGCGGAAAGGTCATGGGTTACCTTGTCTTGTTCCCAAAGGCCAGGTGTGAGGAGGATGTGGACCTGTTCAGAGACATCATATATACACTCCTGGGACTCCTGATGAACTTGTGTCTTCAGTCCCCCTTTGTCTCTGAGGTACAGTATTCTTTTCTCCCTACCTTGGACCCTGGGACAGCCTACACACATTCTGTTGCATAGAACCATTCTCATTTTCACAAAGAGAGAGAAGCCCATGGACTCAAACTCTCACCGTGGGAACAGGGAAAGCTGGGTGGACACTCTGTCACTTTGCTAAACTGAGGGACAAATGAGTCTCTCGATCAGGTATTCATTCAGAAAACAGTGCTGAGGGTCGAGGACATGGTGAGCATGGTGCTAGGTCCTGCATCCACAAAGTCAAATAAAATGTGGTCCCGCCCTCAAGGCATTGCCCTGTAGTTACGGGAGGCACATGCCACAGGAAACGAGAGCATTGGGGAATAGGAGGGAGTGGCCAGTTCTATTTGAGGGCCCTCTGGGAGCTCCATAGAGGATTCGGAGTACCTGAACATTCAGATCTTTTCCTCCTTGTCCCCATGGTTGCAGGTTTGGGCCATGGAGGTGAGCAGGAGGTGCCTGTCCCTACTGAACAGCCAGGATGGAGGAGTCCTGACAGTAAGGTTTTCCCAGGGAAATCCAGAAGCAGCGTCCCTTGTTGTTCTCCTTTGTGTGTGTGTGTGTGTGTTAATGTCAGTTCCTCTTACCCTTTTGAAATCATCATACCTTTGAGATTCTGCCGACTCTCTGATGAGGTACAGGGAGGACATATTCCTCAGCAACACGCCCATAATCACATAAACATCAAATTTGCCTGCAGTTTCATGGCACTTGGTAGCCCCCACCCATTCCTATCTGTAGAGCTCCCTGGAGTCCAGGAGCCCTTTTCTGTCTGGTCTAGAACTTAATAGCTGATACAGTGTGTCCTATCTGACTCGTCCTATTTCAAGATATCCTTGTGCAGGTGGAACAGGTCGAGTGATTTTATGTAGAATCTGTTTTTCCATAATCTACAAAACCAAACTCATGATTTCAAGCCAGAGGCCTCAGAGGTAGTCTGCACAACGGTTTTAGCCCCCTTGGAGACATATGCTGGAATGGCCTTTTAAACTTCTATTTCTGACATTTGGATGGGAAGACTGAGAGCGCCTATCAGGAGAGCTAGCACAACGTGTCAGGAGAATATTAATATGGTTTCAAGAAGCTGTTTGCCATCATCCTAGGCTGTGTTACAAACTCTCAGGAATCACCCCAACTTTTCCACTTATGAGGTCAGGACCCGAAAGCCTAGAAACACAATTATGGTCACATCCAGGGCAGTTCTAGGAAACCAGCCCTTCAAAGACCGTAGGATTGTAAGAAAGGTTCTGAGGAGATCCAATAGACCCGATTTGGAGCTAGCATGCCCAGCTTCCCTGGAGTCAGTTCCGACATTGCGGGCTGAGAGGTTTTAACCTGGGCTCCGGGAATGTGTGGTAGGCCTTCAGCTCCCTGGAACCCCCTGCAATTATGTAGAAAATTCTTAGTGTATGTGTATTTTCATGGGTGAGGTGCAATATAGCTTTGATCAGATCCTCAAAAAAGATCCGTGATCCCCAAAATGGTGAGCACCATTGTTCTTGGGTAGTCAGGGCTTTTTTGGATGGTCTGAACCTAAAGCTAGGCCAATACTAGTTATCTGCTAACCCTTCAAGGACCCTCTTGGCCCGACTTTCCCAGGACTCTGCATGTGCGCAGCTGGGTGCTGGCCAGCGTGTCGAACAGAGCAGTAGCTTCCGAGGGGAATTCAATCCTTGCTTAGGTGCTCTCCCTACTGTCTTGGACCTGAGAGGAATCTGTACTGTCAGCTGTAACAATGTTCTAGCACCCGCGGGAAGCAGATTAGGGAAACAAGATTAATAATATGCTGATGCACAAGTTTATACCTTCTCCCTCCGGAGACCTCATTAAAATGAGACCAAAGGGGGAAAAAAGTAGGACCCCCACTTTGACAAAGTGAATAGGCAAGAGGACTCCAATGCGTAAGTAGTTTCTGGAAGATGGAAAACTGCTGCAAGAGTGGTAGTTAATTAGAGCTGGAGGAACCTTAGCATAGAGCACAGATTGAGGGGAACAGAGCAGGGAAGGTAGCAGGTTTGTCTTGCAGTACCCCAAAGAAGTTCGAAACTTCAAAATACCAGGCGCAACAGAGGGTAGAAGTGAGAGATGAGGGGACTGCACTCAGCAGCCAGGCGTCCGTCCCTTAGGCATAAAACCTGAGCACTTTTCTTCAAAGGACCTGAAAGACTAGAGAGAAAATTTTTGCTGTCTAGTATTTCGGAGCGCCACCTTTCCACCTGCTCACTGACAGACTCCCCGCGAACACAGTGTACTGAAACATATTTTTACTGCTTTTTTCATAAATGTGACTGGGCAGCTAAGGGTCACCAGGCATTTCAGAAAAGCCATTCATTTTAACAGAAAAACCAAAATAAACTGAAAAATCGACTTAAAAATAAATATGATTTAGGAAATAGGAAAAAATTAATAACATTTATATCCTTAGAAAAATTCAAAGCAGTGTTATAGCCAAAATGTAGTAACAGCTTGCTATTTAAAAAAATTAGAACTGGAAGTCTTCCAGAAAATAGAACAAAAAGACAAAGATTCAGAACAGATAAATGAAAAGCTAGCAGACCCAGAGGATCAATCCAGGAAGTCTGCCATCTAATAAGGGCCCTGATGTCAGCACCGCAGGGTGTCCAGGGCAGCACTTTCTTCCGCAGAGGTGAACAGGTCAGTCCTAGGTAAAGCTGAAGTGAGCTGGGCCTCTGTGTGCCAGGAGCAATGTTTACAGTCCTTGGAAGTGCTTACCGCGCAGCTGTTCTGAAAACAACAGTGCTTGCTGTCTATTGCCTGGCCATTACGTATTTTTAAAATCAAGGTGCATATTTTGCTTCCAGTATTAATGATTTTTTTTTTATCTCGCCCTTGTTAACTTTTAAAGATCTTCAGCATATCTGAAAAGACCTTATTCATCCTTTACTTTCTGCTTCCCTCAGAGGGCTGCTGGTGTTCTCAGCCGCACCCTTTCTTCCTCTCTGAAAGTCGTCGAGGAGGCCCTAAGAGCCGGAGTGGTAAAGAAGATGATTAAATTCCTGAAGGTAAAATAACGCCATTGGCTACATACGACCTCTGGGATTTCCAGAAACACTTTATTTGGGGAACAGAATTGAGGTGTTGCCATTTCCTGCCTGCTAGATTTTAGACTTGAACAGGGATTCTCTTCTGCTTGTCCACCCACACTGCGCTCTGAGCATCAACAAAAGATTGTTCAATAAATAAGTAAACTGTTCATTAAATACATCCATAAAGACTGATGTTTAAGCCTAGCTTAAAAACGTATGGCCTCTGTCCTGAAAAAGATAGTCTGAATAACTTTCAGTCAGGTTGCTCAGGCCTCTTCCTTGCTCATTTTCCTGCTTGCATGCTTTATCCAGTTATCTGGAGAATGTTGGCTGTAACCGCGTTTATGGGATATGTAGAGTCCAGTTACCACATGACAAAAGGGTGTTCAGATTTTCCTTGCAATATGAGTGTGGCGAATCTAATCAAGTAGGTACAACAGTTAACTAGATTCAAGTGAAAGGGCGTGGTGACTTATTCAGCTGCCCATGGTATAGATGCCCAGTGAGTTGACTCACCCGTGTTAGGGTGGTGGCCCCATGGAAGACTTATTCATAAAACTCTAGGCTTTGTGGGGCCAGAAACGATGTCCTGTTGTGGGGCCAGGGCTGCTGCTGGGTCACAGGCAATATGGGGAGCACAGGATAGTGAGCCTGGGTTTAGGCTGCAACTTGGACGATGACCGTCGTTCACGCTGTATAACTCTCGCAAACCTGCCAGAGGCTGCTGAGTGCGTGCACGCACGTGTGCACTTTAAAGACCTGGCATTGGGTGACTTTAAGGGTTATGATTTGACAGTTGTCACCTCTTAAAGTTATCTAGATTCATGATGTTCTCCATGCAGGCTTGACAGCCTTGGCAAGTCAGCCCTCGTCTCAAGAGGTGAAATGAACTGAGGGCCTTCCCTTACTTTTTGGTAGATCTGTCTGTTGACAGCATCTTTCTCTTCTCAGTCACTCTCATAAAGCCTTCCACAGGTAATTACTTGGGTGTACATGACAGGCCTACATTCATACTGGCTGTGGGCTGTGTTGGAGAGGATGTAAGTGACACTCCCTCCGTCAGAGACCCGGCCTCCTTGTCAGGAGGTACGCACGCCATTCTCAGTGGAGTCTGGTTTAGAAGTTTAAGAAGCCATGAGCACAATCCCAGCTGCTCACTGCGGTTTCTGGCCAAGAACAATCATAGGATTGATTGTGTTTTTCTAATTTCATTCACAAATCTAGGCAGGAGGCCAGACTGCATCACGCTATGCCGTGAAGACACTAGCCATCTGCACTAGTAGTTGTCACGAAGCACGAGAGGAAGTGATAAGACTGGATAAAAGTAAGTGCTGCTTTCATTAAGCAGAGCCCACATTGCAGAGGTTAAGCCACCCTTAAAGCTGCAAAGGGAACTGCAGGTGAGCGGTGAGGAGAGACTTAACCTAATGCCATGAACCTGGCCTAGACTGCGGCAGTGTTGACAGTGTAAGATGTCATTGCACCTCTGGCTCTGAAAGCATTCAGTTAGCCTTTGGCTGTGCTCAGGTGGTGGTCCAGGCCGAAGACTCGGCTGCAGAACAGCTCCCAGCTAACAGGGTCGAAGCTGGGACCTGCTCTCTCATGCCAAGTTAAGTTGAAATTGTTTCTAAAGCATCCTGCTTAGACTGACATAGCCTGGATTCTCTTCTTTCACCTGGGGAGGGGGCAGAAACGGCTCCCATTTCTAGTGAACAGGGAGAATAATCAGAGCCTGAGCCTAGCTTTAGTGACGGAAATCGGCTGCAGTCATTGGCGGCAGGGCCCCAGCCGAGGCAGCCGGCTGATGTTCTCCGAGACACCCCTTCTGGAATGCATGGGAAGGGAACTGAGCGGGGCCCCCTGTGCAGGCAGAAATCTTCTGGGCTCTGTTACTTGCCCTGCAGTCCAGGGTGCAGGCGCGTGGCCTCCCACTCGGGCTGTCAGGCAGAGAGTAGAGGTTAAGACCAGGGACTTTAAAGAAGACAGACCAGCTTCCACGTAGCATGCATCCACGCACCACCTGTGTTGTGCCAGGCACTGCCCTAGCCCCTGAGGTAAGTCAGAGACTCGGCAGGGAGCTGGTAGCGCTCAATAAATTTTCGCTGAATGAGGGAGTGCCATGCTCTTTCTCAGAGCTCCTGGGGCAGCTCAGCGCCCACCGACGACCTTGTGTTTCTCATGTCCCTTTGCCAGCCTCTTGATTGGGATTTGGAGGGAGTGATGCAAGTTCTCCCTCCCTCCCCGCAGAGTTCAGTGTTCTGATGACACTGCTCAGCTCGGAGGATGAGATTCTGGTGGGCAACGCTGCCCTCTGCCTGGGGAACTGCATGGAGGTGCCGCAGGCAGCGTCCTCCCTGCTGAAGACGGACGTAGTGCCGGTCTTGTTGAAGCTCGCGGGCGGTAATGCGCAGAAGACGGCCGTACAGCTGAACGCAGGGATCGCTCTGGGGAAGCTGTGCACAGCCGAGCCGAGGTATGCTGGGGCGGCCTTGTGGGTCACATTTCAGAACGCGCAGGCCAGGCCCAGCCTGGGTGTCGTGCTGTGGCTGGGACTCTGCCCCACAGAACCCTGTGGGGAGCCCTGGGAGCCTTGGTTTCTTCCACACAGACCGGTGTGGAAGCTTCCGCCTCTCGGTAGGAAGCTTTCCCTGAGGGAACTGGGAAGCCCTCGGCTCCGCCTGAGAGGGAAGACTTTTATCTGACAGGGATTTGCTCCATGCGCTCACTGCCATTGTCTTCTCTCCATTCCCCGTCCTCGTCTTTCTCTCCTTTTCTTTTGCTTCTTTCCCCCTTCCCTCCCACACTATCTCTCCTCTCTCCCCCCTTCTCTCTCCTCTACTTTTCCAGAAAAAGTCAGACCTTTCACTTCATTTTTGTTTTGCCCAGAGCCGAAGCCTATGAAAAAATATTACCAGGGAAGGTAATAGTCTCGTGCTGGAGAAAACTAAAATGAGAGGCAGACAAGCCAGGGCGAGAGACCTATGCTTTAACCATGTACATTGCTTCTCCTTGGCCCACTCTTTGGTCCTGCCCGAGCATCCTGTTCTGATGCATTTAAACACCCAGTCGTTCATGCTCCTGGAAGGTGCCCACCTGTGGCTGTGAGGTGGAGCCCCGGCATAGATGGGGTGGCTTCCTCGGCAGGGAGGGTCTCTGGCCTGCCTGGTTCCAGCCTTTACAGCCTCGCACCGCTGAATCCTTCTCTGTAGAATGAGAGGGTTGGCCTGGATGACATCTAAAGGCCTTTCAAGTTCTGTCTGATTGTTCAAATGAAAGGAATGGATGAAATCTGCCTTCCACAGAAAGCGAGGCACTTTAGCTAGCACGAACTCAAAGTGGCAACCTGCTGGGAAGTTTCCATGAGCAAGGTGCCATCGGGTCAGCCTGTCACATCTGCCACTCACAGCAAGAGTGTTAACAGTGTCTTGTGGGTCTTCCTGAGGTCTCCTAGGGGCCACAGCCACAGCCCCTTTCTACCCTCCGAGCCAGGCCTGCCTGAGGGCGGGTGGCTGTGGCCACCAGGCCTGCACACATATGTCCTGGAGCTTGTATTCTGATTATGACAGGTTTGCCGCTCAACTGAGAGAGCTTCATGGGATAGAAATTCTCAGCTCTACCACAAAGTACATCAAGGATTCTTGAGAGACGTGGTGTCTGTGCAGGCACATGACTATATGTTCTGGATTGTTCTGTGCTAATAAAGACTTTTTAAAATATTCACTCCTAGCTATTGATTTTCAGAGTACTGGCCTGTTGTTGGTTTTCATTGGTAACAAGAGAGTGGGCATCAGGCTGGCTCCTGCGGTGGGAACTGCACTGGCCTGCTCAGCCTTCATCACACCCTCCTTGTAATGTCCCCTCTGATCTGCAGTGACTGGACTCCAGCAAATGTTAAGGGCACGTGTCCCAGGCTGCCTTGTAAGCAACGCTTCTAGAAGGGAACTATGTTCTGCCAACCTAATTCCCTTCCTTTCCCTTTTGCTGCTTTCTGGTGGCAACGTGCTAGAAATACCAGGCTTTCGACTGTGGCATTTCAGCGTGTTTTCCAGCCCTGGAGCGTAAGAGACAGCTGCAGGGCCTCGGCGGTGGCAGCCTCCTGAGGCCCGGCCGGCCCTGGGGCACATGCTCTTGAATTCAGTGCATCTAGCGGTGGGCGGGGGCTCCCCTGGCGGGGAGATCACTCCTTCAGTGCCACCTGGTGCTCTCCTCTAGCCCATCTAATGAAGCTGTGATCACCCCATTCTGTGCGTGAGGGGGATCTGTTTCTACATGGAACTCTCACAAATACAGACATTTATTTCCCTAATCCACCTTGCATTCTCACCCTTGCCCAAAAGGCTATGCTCCCTTACACTTGCCCCAGGTCCATTCTCAAACTGTCAGGGCCACCTCTGGACCCCAAGTCCCTAAATGAAAAGTCCAGTAAGTGACACAACTCTTCCACTTCTCGGTATACTCATACCTGACCATTTTAGGGGAGAAGATATGACCTGTATGGTACAGTGAATGCCAAGAGTCCCAGACCAAAGTTCCAAAGACATATGGTCCTACCCTGCTACCAGGCAGTTCTGTGACTCTGAGCAAGTCACTTAACCTCTCTGAGCTTTGGTAACTGCTACTGGAAAAGTCAGAATAATACTGGTCCAACCTATCTCCTATATTGCTGTGAAGATTAAATAACATTTTCAAGGTAAATGTGCTTTGGAAATAATAAAGTGCTACACAAATATATTATCAGGCTCCATCTCGAGGTTGAGGGAGTTGACTGTGATATCAGATGGGTTAAATTTGAGGGACGTGGGAAGGGATGAAACACATGTTCTTTAAGGAATCAGCTAGACAATTTCTGGACCATGTAAGAAAGGAAACCCTTCTAGGAGATTTTGTGCTTCACACCCAAACGGCTTTTCACAAGTGAGGTAGCTCTTAGCTTGTATTAAGAACTTTTGCCCCTGAAACCAAGATAGATCATTGGAGCTTTGGGGAGCTGGAATGAAATCAATAGCCCTGAGACCCTCACTGTGGGATCTGTGCACCATGTGGGGCCACAAGTAAGTTCAGTGGAGTACTTTGTGATGGTGCCATCACAATGTCCCTGGGTGGCAGGCCAGTGACAGGCCACCCTAAAGAGACCAGGACCTGCCTGCTTAGTCCCATCATGCAAACAAATACACCCCAAGAGGTTATTTAATTGCAAAGGGAGATGGCTTGATGCTAACCAGAGCTCAGAGAAGAAAATTGGAGGCTGCAAAATTGGCTGTTTTCAGAGGGAATTCAGTGGTGCTTTAAAAATACAACAGGCTGCCTGTGTACATAACCAGCAGGCTTGTCTCCACTGATTTGAAGTTCGGGACCCCCTCCTCCTGTCTTCGGCTGCTCTCCTCCCCCTCCCTGACTCTTGAAAATGGCTGTTATACATGGGATCTCTTCTCCAAACAGGGGGGAATGTCAAATTACACCATTATCTTTGCTTCAGAGTGCCTGCCGAGAGCAGTAATCTCTGCTTTGGAGGAGTGCCTGGGCGCACCTGAGGAGCTCCCTCCTCTTGCAGGTGGAAAGACATGTTTTACATTCTGGTGTTCTCATCTCCAGTGCAGAACCAACCCTCCTAAATCTTGTCACCTCTTAACACATGCTACCACACAGGGCTCCCAGGCAGCACAGAAGACACCCACTTACAGATTGAAGACAGGGCTCACCTCTTCGTGTCAGGAGCCGCTAGCACCGTCCTTCCCACCCTCAGGGTCACCGCTTATTGCAGGAAAGCGTTCTGTGGTTCCACGAGCAAAGAAGCTGGGATTGCCTGTCCTAAGGAGAATGTGACTACATGGAACTTAATAACCAGCTGCAGACGGTTAGGGAACGATGGTAGCCACCTAGACAAGGTGACAACGGCGGTTCTAGAGGCAGCAAGGCAGGACCGAGGGTAAAAGCTAGAAGAAAATACTGGGAAGGGGCACGACATGCTACACTAGGTCAGGGTGCTACTGTAAGTACTTTCCCAAGGGTTCGTGGGGACAAGAACTTAGCTTGGCGAACTGAGTGAAGAATAATACTGCCTGGCAGTAACCTGAGGCCAGATGGCAGTTAATCCTCCACCATTTTCTTTTTAAGCAAAGGATCCCATTTTCTGACTGCCATGAAAATACAGACTCTCCAGAGGGCTCAGTGATTTACTTCCTTATTTGACTCACTTCCTTCCCCATGGGCCTGCCGCCCGAGGGCCTGCAGAGAGCAAGTCCTGCCCGCCCTTCACAAAGACACTGTGAGGTGTCACCTCCACTTTACAGGCAAGAAAACTAAAATATAAAGACATAAAGACAATACATACTTCTTACCCAGGGTCACACAGCCTATAAGAAGGGAAGCCAGAATTTGACCCCAGCCTGTGTTTGTAACTTCTGCATATAAAACATTCTTTCCCTTACTAAATGTGTTGTGAGGAAAAGCTACCTAATTTTCCTGAGCCTCAGTTCCCTTTCTTATAAAATGGGAGCCAGTACCCCCTACCTGTGGAGTTCTGTGGGTTGGATATAACCTATATAAAGCTCCTGGCACAGGTGACTGAAAAATAGAAGGCACACACTTAATAGTGACTCTTATTTTTAGGCAAGAAATTACCATGGACTCATTACCTGTGCCCTCCCAACCCTCACACATCTGCCTGTCCCCTTACGTACTCGCCTTGACGAAGACGAGCAGCTATTTGCCTGTTCTGTTTGCCTTTTCCTCTCTCCCGTGCCTGGTGGCAGTCATGAAGGTGCCTCAAGACCCAGCCGCCTGCAAGCGGCCTGTCTTCTCATACTCCCTCCGAGGTGCCAGACCTGGGCAGGTTGGGGCTCTGAGCACATCCAGGGCTCACGAATGGGGTGGCAGTGCTCCCGGCCAGGAGCTGTGGGACTCGGGTGCTGTATTTACATCAGCAAGACCGAGTGTGCAGTGGATTGGGAGTCTGGACGCAGGAAAGGCCATAGTTGCTAAGATCAATGCCCCAAAGTCCCCTCCGCAAATAGATGTTCCCCTGTCATTTGCTATTTGTCCACACTTTAAAATCAGGAAGACCTGTTGATCCCAAGTACACATACATCAGGATATCTTTAGTTCTTTCCTCATCAGGCCCCAGGGCCAGGAGGTCCTCCCCTGCCAGTGGCCTGGAAAGGAGGCATGGGTAACAGCAAGACTGACAGCTGACCTGCACCTCATCGCCTCAGACAGCCCCCAGTCCTGCTGCTGTGTGCCAGGAATGCGAGCACTGGGCTGCTGAGATCTTAAGCCTGCCAGATGACTTAAAAAACAAAACAAAACAAAACAAAACAACAAAACAACAACAACAACAACAACAAGACCTCAGATTTGATCTCAATTTCAAAACAGCAAAATAAAGAATGAGTTCTCCCTGGGTCTGATTTTGCTCTGGGGCCAAGATCAGATTCTTCTGGAAGCTCTCAGGCTCAGCCCTGGTCAGGAGGAGAGGGGGCCCTTGGGCGCCAGCCCAGCAGTAAGAGCAGACTGCTAATCTGCTGTGACAGCCACTCCCAGTCCCAGGTCTGCCCAGGTCCGGAACTGGGCTCCCATCGCCTTAGGTTGAAGGAGGTACCCCATGTGAGCGTGGCTGCCTGCCAGATGCGCCAGTTGAGCTCAGCCTGAGCATCACTCCCCTTGGCACATGTCTGTCTCCAGCTTCACATTTGCGCTTTTAATCTTCAGCAGCTCCCTCTGCTGATTTAGATCCCTCACTTGAGCCACAGGTCCACACGGACACACACACGCACCTGCAGTCTTCATCTCTCTGCAGCCAAGAGATGGATTTCCACACAAAAATGGGCAAGTTCATTGTGCAATGGGGATTTAGGCTACATCAAAGCACGGCAAGATGAGAAACATTGGAACGGGTGGTAAGGAAAAAGGCTTCTAGAATGTCCAAAATGAAAATAATTTAGGGGCCAGCTAATTCAGCCTCTGTTTTATTGAAATCCATCTGATTATATTTGCTAAATATAATGCAATGCTCAAAAATATGTAGCCCACACACCCTCCCCCCTCCAACTTACAGATAAGGAAATCAAGACACTGAAAGGCCAGGTGAGCTGTCCCCCATGTGGCAAAACCTCTGGACCAGGTGGGCAGAGAAGCAGACTGGGACTCAAGGCAGCAACTGGGAAGCAGAAACTGCAGTGGCGGAACTGCAAGCAGGTGTCCTGACACCTGGGCTCGCTGCAGCTCCACCTCTTACGTCGCTGAGCCCCGTAATTGCCTCGTCTGTGTAAGGTGGGGGTGGGAAGTATGATACCTGCTTCATTAGTTTGTCATAAGGATTAAATGAGATGATTTCTGTAAAGCTCTCCGCATCCTTCTGGGTACACGGTAGCCCTCAGGAAAGGAAGCCACTGTTGTCATTCTGCTGGAGTCCATTGCTTTCATAGGTGCCCCCTGGCTGGCCATTTCTGTGTGCTCTTTTCCCAAGTTCTTAAATACGAGGATTTTTCTTTATCAAAATTGGAAGGGTCTGAGTTTGCCAGAAGGTGGGGGATAGAGAAGTGGGCTTCCAAGTTCGGTGTTATCCAGGATGTAGACTGGCCAGCAGAAATAGAGGGCTGGGCTGAGGAGGATGGCTGGTGGGAGTCCAGCTGTTGTGGGGGGCGTGCACAGGAAATCATAAAGGACTGAGACCCATATTCAGTGGGCTTAGACTTTGCTGAGCTTGGCCCTACGTTATCAATATCAGGGGAAGTAAGAAAAAGACAGGCACCATATTCGGTTAACTTGCATTCCTGTAATAGCCTCTGGGCAGGTCTCCCTGGCTCACTCCAGATCCTAAGCCATCCTGCACACTAGGGCCAGAATAATCCTCTTAAATACCACTTTCATTATGTCTTGTCCCTTCTCAGGCACCTTCTCACAACTGCCAACAGGATACAGGGCAAACTCCTCTGCTTGTGTGTGTGCATGTGAGTGTATTGTGTGTGCATGTATGTGTGGGCGTGTGTGGTGTAGATGGGTAAGGCTGTAGTGAGGGCAAGGTGCCGTTTAATTTTCTGAAATTTTGCTGATAAGGTATTCACATTATCTTAAACTACCGGAAGAATTATATACATTCCTTGTACTGAGTAGGAGTAAGAGCTATGATTTGTAAGTTTGAGGCATAATTAAAAATGGGCATATCTATTATTACCCCTCAAATATTAATAAAACCACACATACCTTTGCACATTACCACCCAGTGGGATCTACCGAGCCTTATCTTAAAGTTGGCTTGGTTTTAGGGTCATATTCTGGCCCCACCTAAGCTACCCACTCATCAGTACTGACCCTGAGTCCCATGTCCTTGTGGGTCACAGCAGTGCTCCAGCACCTTATGGAAGTCTGAAGCCTACGTGTGAATGGTGGCTCCCCACCGAGCACCCTCTTCATAGGCCAGCTCCCCCATGTCCGCATTCGTTCCGCTCACTCGCATCCTGGTGCCCCGGATCCTGTTGTCCTCCCACTCTTCTCCTCTCTTTAAATCCTACACGTCCTTGAAGCTCGACACAAAAAAATGTGGCCGGTGCCTTTGAAAATACTTAACAGGTTTCAGATCCTGCGTAATGAAGTGGGAGCTGTTATTATTCCCCCTTTACAGGTGAGGAAACTGAGGCAAGGAGGGGTGAAGCAACTGTTGGAAGATCTGCACTGAGTCCCTCGACACAGTCATGCTCCCGGCACGAAGCCCTCTTGAGCCCACACTCTTCGTTCATTCTTGGACATCCTACTATGGTGCCCTGCACCTTTAAATACTTCGTTTCTGTGTCTTTTTTTCTCTTCAACTACAGGAAGGACCTGGAAGACTTCTTCTGTGAGAACCATTATGAACAAGAAAAAGAGAATTAGGAGAATACAGAAGGATTTTACTGACCTTACTCCAAGGACAGGCCACTCGGGAGGGCACATCCTTGAATCGGTGCTTGGCCGTGTCCTCAAGAGCCTGCAGGTGAGTCACCCTTAATGACAGCGGCATCCTTCTCAGTCACGGAATTATCTGTCACCAGAACCACTGAGCCCCCATCCTCAGCAAGGCATGCGGCTGCTACCACAGTTGTCCCTCATCATATACACAAGAAGTAGAATGGGATGGCCCCCACTTTAGGTTTCTTTTGAGTATATGTAGGCCAAAGGGTCTCACCCAAAGGCCCCACTCAGACAACCCTGGTGTTTCAGGCACAGCCCTCAGCCTGGCAGCCTGTCTCCTGTCCAAGATAATAATAGCCTCACACAGGAAACTTCTTTTATCTTCTTCAAAGCGCTGTCATGTCACTGCTTCCAGTTCATGTGCACAGTGCCCTGTTGGGTAGGTATTATTATTTCCCATCAGAGATTCAATGAATTCCCAAGGAAATCACTGCTGAGCCAGGACCAGAACCCAGGCTCTCCCTGACACCCACTGCCCACTGCCCAGCCCTGTCTCTCCTGCCATTAATATTCTGGCTCAACCAATTCACGGTGAAGTAGCCAGTTCTTCTCACTTGCCCCCTGAGCATGAAGGGAAAAATGAAACTCTAACTTCTTTAAGGTTTTAATCTAAAAGCCTTGCTAATCCATCAACAGTCTGTTAGATAACAGCTAAATCTCCCTGCTGCAAAGGATTACCTTCCTACACAAGACACATGAACGGAGGCTTGGGATGGAGGTGTGTGTGCGGAGGCCAGGTTTACTTTCTCTGTGAAAATGGAGGTTCTCCGATTTCCGACCAGTGCCATCCTCCCCCTCAGACGGGGGAGTGAGGGGAAAAGCTAACCCAGGGTCTCTTGTTATGTCGAGCAGCTCCTCAGCCAGTCATTTGAATGACAGCTTCATCCTTAAAAGTTGCTTATTCCTTTAATAAATATTTATCAAGCACCTACTATGTGCCAAGCACTGTGTTAGAATACATAAAATTGGGTAAATTATCCATTTGGGTAAATGGATAATACTTCCTCCCCCACTTCTATTATAATAGTAGTGGGACATTATCAGGGTCAAAAACAAATCAGACACCAGCAAAACTTCCACTTGGGGCTAACATGGTCTTGGCCTCTGACCTATGCACCCCACATCAGGGATTCAAGGAACATCCATTGAGACCAGAGGTCCCCCAAACCCCAGCACTTGGTTTATGGAGGCTATCACTTGAAAGTCCAGGTTTGCAGGGTGCCTGGTGTCCTGCAAGCAAAGGGAAGTATTTAGAAGTCTTCATGGTGTGCTGTCCATATTACAGCAGTTTATAAGCAAGAGATCACGTCTGATGAAACAGAGCCTCTCCTATGTACTCTTTACTTCTACTGAATTTGGCTGTGACTTTTTCTTTTCCAAGGGCAGTTTGGAAGCACATCAGTTGAAGTTCGGTCTGCCCTGTTTGTCCGATCAGCAGAAGGAGCAGCCCCTCAGAGCACCGGTGCCTAATTCCTGACAACCAAGGTTAGACCGGGTCTCATCTTTCCCTCAGAAAAAACAAAGGAACAGACAAAATCTTTTATTGGTTTCTTTTACTGTGCCCAAAGTAGTCTGATTCCCACCCCTAAAAACAATTAAAAAGAAGGAAGAAAGAACTTTACTAACAAAATACAAGAAGCATAAAATCAGTCACCTCTTAAAAGTTCCCTCCTTGTTTCACACAGCTAGCGAGCTTCCAACGCTTCCTGTTGCACAACCTGAGAAAACTGCCTTTTAGTTTTTAGGTCCCTCCCTAGTCCCAGCTCTTCTGGCTCACGCCCATCCTGAAAGGGCCCGGAGGAAGTGGGAGCCTGGCTTGTCCCCACATACACAGCTCTGACCATTCATTCTCGAGGTTGACATATGGAGGGTATTTTCCTGCCAGGGTCCCCACTAAAAGGAATCACAGGGTATTTCTTCACATCTCTCTGCCTAATTTATTAAATTCAAAGGGTAATATTTAAATTTGCAGTCCCTTTGTAACTTCTAGAGAAGGTATTGACCATGACCTCTTGGGTTCATTGATGGGCTCTAAACCTGATGAGACCCAGTGTAAAACTGAGGTTTTCTAAAGTCCTAGCCATGGCCAAGCATTTTTTCCTAAGCTGGTAGAAACGAGGGGATTCTTGAGGCACTTGGTTCTTATTTTGCTATGGACCCAATTCAGGATCACAAGCATCCAAGTCTGCAAAGAACCCGTGGCTATAGTTTTAACAATGAGAACTGTCTTTCCTGAAACACGGGGCTTGCATTTCTAGTTTCTTGACACTTAAGATGGTTTTATCAAAAGCCCGTCAAAGGGAAGCCAGTGTTCCATGTCAGGGGGAAACAGTCAATAACCTGTCAAATTCAGAAATGCTCTTACTCCCTTCTTGATATTACTCCATTTTCACCCCCCTTGACCCTGAAAGGGATCATTTTTCTGGAGTATTCGGGACCAAGTCCATCTGCCTGGGTGGGAACAAACGACTATGCCAGGCCCTCGCCACACGGGTACATCAGACTAGCAGCTGGCTCCGCGGAGTGGGACCCGGCCTGGCACCCCAGGCTTTGCAGCCCGGCCCCCACCTGCAAGTCTGCACATCCCAACTGCTGGAGCACAGTCCCATGAGCCTCAGTGAGGCACCCTGAATACAAAGAGCCCTGAAATGATTCTAACAGTGGCAAGCTGATCTTTTTTTCTGGCTTTCTGTGAATGACTATTTCAAATTTGGTTAATCAGATGTAATTCTGGTTTTATCAGTAGGTACCAGCTAATCTGACCAGATCACCTAGGTTGAGTCTTGGAGGGAACTACTTAGAGCTCCCCCCAACCCCCATCCTCTCGTGCCTCAGACATGTAAACACAGTGGCCCTTCCTCTCCTCTCTTATGGTTTCTCTGTGTCCACAGGGCCCGGCATTCTCCTCAAGGGTTTTTGTGTGACAGGCTAGGCTACTCCCTTTCTCCTGTTATGGGGAGATTTTGCTTCTAAGAATGTAATATTTCCTGGAAATAACAAAACCAAGGAGAAGGAGAAGGAAGGGGACGGGGGAAGAAGAAGAAAGGGAATTAGGAGGAGGAAGAAGAAGAAGAGAAGGAAAGAGAAGGTGAGAAGAAAATTAAAGGAGGAGAAAGAGTTTCACATGCATTTTAAAAAACATTTTTGCTTTGTGGTAATTATAATAAACATGCCATTGTAACAAATACTCCAGAGATCCCTCTACTCCTCACCCAGTTTCCCCACGATGGTAATATCGTATATAAGTATATCATAATATCATAGCCAGGGAATTGACAGTGACACTGTCTATGGACTTTATTCATATTTCCCCAGTTTTACATGCACTCATTTGTGCACGTTCTATGAAATTTTATGACATGTGTAAACTCGTGTGACCACTAACACTGTTGAGATATAGAGCAGTTTCATCACAAGGATCCCTGTTAGAGCCACAGCCACCTCCCCCCAGCTCTGATAAGCACTAATGTGTCCTTTCTCTTTATAAACTTGTCATTTCAAGAACGTAATAGAAATGAAGTCACATAGTACATAGCCTTTTGAGATTGGCTTTTTTTTTTCCACTCAATGTGACTTCCTGGAGATGCAGCCAAATTGTTGCACGTACCCGCAGTTCACCCCTCTTTGTCGCTGAACCGTGAGCCATAGCACACATGCCGCTGACAGTTTAACTGTCCACCTGTTAAAGACATCTAACCTGCTTCCAGATTCTAATGATTGCAAATGAAGTTGCTGTGAACATTGGAGTTAAGGTTTTTGTGTGAACGTCGGTGTTCCCTTCTCTAGCATAGAAGCCCAAGAGTGCAATCACTGGGTTGTATGGTAATTGATAATTAGTTTTATTAAAAATACTGCCGAAGTGTTTTCTAGAGTGGCTGTACCATTTCACATCCCCAGGAGTAATACCTGAGTAGCCCCGTCTCTGCATCCTCACCAGCATTTGGCATGGTCACTATTTTTTTTCCCCTAGCCATTTTGGTAGGTGTATAGTGATATCTCAGTGTGGTTTCAGTTTACACTTCCTTAATAGCTAATGTTATTTAACGTCTTTTCTTGTATATATTTACCAGTTGTATATCCTCCTCATGAAATGCCTGTTCACGTCTTTTCTAATTAAATTTTTTTTACCCTTAACTTGAGTTCTTTTATATTTAGAAAATTAGTATCGTCAAGTAGGTGGTTTGCAAATGTTTTCTCTATGTCTGTAGCTTGACTTTTCATCCACTTCACAGGATCTTTCACAAAATGAATGAGTCAGTCAAATTTATCCATTTTTCTTCTTCTACAAATTGTGCTTTTGGTGTTAAGCCTAAGAACTTTTGCCTAACACTAGGTCTAGAAGATTTTCTTCTATTTCTTTTTCCTGAAAGTTTTATAGTTTACATTTTTACATTTAAGTCCATGATTTGAGTTAATTTTTGGACACTGTATGAGGTTTAGGTTGGTTCATTTTTTGTTGTTGTTGTCATTTGTGCGTGTTCAGTTAAGTGTATTTTAAAGGTTTATCCCTACAGCAATCTTTTGGAATGGTTATTATATTATCATCCCATTTTACAGATGAAGAAATCCAGAGAGATTTGGCGATGTGATCAGGTTCAGTAGTTAACAGGTGGTAGGGAAAAGACCAGGTCTGACTGCGGGCCTACCTGACTCACAAGCTCGGCGCTGAAGCCCTACCCCTGCTGCCTCCTGCCATCCCTTGCCAGAGTCTTGCTTCCTGGGCAGATGGTCCAGTCTTCTGCACACATTCCTTCATTATGATCAGCCTCACTCTCACTGTAGTACAAAGACCAGAGGTTGGAACCTGCCAGAACTTGTCCAGGTGTCCTGTGACATTTTTGCAGAATGGAGAATGGGACAAATTGGGAAATTTCCCTATAGGCAGAGTTTGTCATTCAGGTTTGGTGAAAGGCTCACATGGGGTTTTGGCATCTTCCAGAGCACTGCAGAACTGCTTTACGAGCATGCTAGTTTGGGGGTAGCAGGCTGAAAACTGTAGGCTCCCCCCAAACAATCACACACACACACACACACACACACACACACGCACACGCACACACACACACGAATTCATTTATTAAGTCCAAGTCCAGAAAATTTCCATCTCTGACCACCAGAATGCATTGATAAAGGTCCATAGGAAAGACTCAGAGCATCTTGAGGCAAAATTCCTACGGCTAGAACATGTTCCTTGCCCCTTTTGGTGGGTTTGGGTCATGGTCAGAGTAGAGCCACGTCATTTCTTCCTGTTCATCCACATGCACCCCCATTCATTCACATCCATGCCCACTCTGCAGCAGGAGAGGCAGTTGAAGGTAAAACTTGCCTCTCCAGCTTTCTCCTCTCTCCTCACTGGCTGCAGGCTTCCCAGCCAGGCAGGGCCTAGAAACTTCTGCACTCAGACCACTGGAAAGAAATTAGCAGCCGCTAGGTCGATCTTGCTCCCAGATCCCTAGGCATCACTTCCCAAATGAGGGATCTAGCAGTTCTTTGCCTCTGTGACCTTGCACTTGGGAAAGCCCCAACTTCTCTCAGAGCTGGTCCAAAGACTACTAGACTGTTGTCCTAGCCCACTTAGGAGAGATAGAGGGTAAAAGAATGAACCCAGCTCTAATGGCTCCAGTTGCCATGGGTATATGCCTATATCTCTTTTACCACCTTCTTCAGCAGCCTCAGGGTTATTTGAATCCATACCTTGTCTGTTTTACGAGGTGAGCCAACAGTAACACACCTGGGTCCTGTCTGTCCTTCCACCTCCACCCTTGTGGAGTTCACCTTCCCAACCTCCACCGAGCATATCTCCTGATCTGCCTGACAGTAATGAATGCCCTCTGTCATCTTCCAAGCTTCCGGGGGCAGGGGCGGAGGGTGAGACTGCCTGGGCAGGCAGGGCTGCTCGAGGAGCAGTAAGTCGTCCTGCCCTGACTTGCCGCAGCCAAAGCAAGCTGGGGCTTCCCTCTGATAGTTGTCTTTGGGGTGTGTCTCCTGCTCCAGATTCAGGTTCCATCGCCTGTGCCCTCTTTCAGGGAGCATGGCTCTGTTCTCCACCCCCGCCCCATATTCTTTAAAGGCTACCCGTGCTCCTCCTATGCCTAGCCCTTTCTAGAGGAACCAAACAGACCTGGGTTTGAATCTCAACTACCACGTGCTAGCTATGCGGCCATTCATTACTTACTGTTTTCAAGCCCCGTTCCCACATCTGTAAATAGAGAGATGTTGGTCTCATAACATCACTGTGGATGTAAACAAGATCTCGTCTGTGAACTGTGTACCACAGGCAAAGTAGCTACTGATTCTGGGAAAAGTTAATGCTCAATAGCGGCTGTCATTGGTCCCTTTGACAACAGTCTCAGGCCAGTCTTCGGCCCTTGCTCTGCTTGCCAGACGGCATCTTGGAGGTGGGATGTACATTGTTATGGGCAGAGCAAGGTCTCCAGCCTCCACCTAGAGCCTCTGCTATCACGCCCTGCTCTGTTTCCTGGGAGCCTGGTAGCAATCACGTTCCACCTGTTTCCGGAGCCTCATCTCTGGTTTCCGGCAGCAAGCTACCCCCACTCACGGGGCCAAGCAGTCCGCCTCCCCCACTGTCAACCCCAGACCGGGCACCCATCCCTCTGAGAGTGTGGCTGAGAGCACGGCCAGGTAGGGCAGCTCCCTGCAGACAGGCACCCTGCCTCTCACCACTGTTCTTGGTGACTCTCGGTGACCTTTGGCAAAACAAGACCATGTGCTAAACAAACAAATAAAAACCAACAACCACAAAGGGAGAATTAAGCCAGTCAGGCCAATAGAGTCAGATCAGAAAAATCCCCATTTTTTACTTTGTACTTGCTGGGTCGGGGGACCCGGGCCCCCACACTCAACAATGGAGATCCCTAGCACCGTCCTGAACCCTTCACAAGCCCTCAGTACGAGTTGCATGCACGAATAAATCAGCCTCGCCTTAAAACTGAGTCTAAATTAATTGGGGCCAACTTCTCTGCCCAACTCCTGCTTCCAGCTTCAGGACAACTTCCCCTCTGAGCACCATCCCTAGCTCAAGGGGTGAGAGAGCGGGGTACAATCACAGGCTGAGGCTGAGGGAGGATGCTGGGGTGGGGGGCGGGAAGGAGGTCTCGTCGAGGTGCCTGGGAGGGACACGCCCAGTTCCCAGGCCCGGTCCTGCACCGCTGCCTGGGGCCTCAGGGCTTAGGTCTGGGTTTTCCCCGCCCGTGCAGGCCAGGCTCGGCTCCTCCTCGTGCGGAAGGAGGGAGGGCCGGCTCTCCACCCCATCCCCAGCCTCCCGGGACCCGAGCGGCAGGAAGCCCCGGCCACTGCGATAGAGCACGGCGCCTGGAGGGGCCGCCGGCTGCGCGTCCCCATGGCCGTGGGCGTGGAACAGCGTCTGGGCAGCCTCGCCCTCTTCACCCGCGACGACTTCGAGGGCGACTGGCGCCGAGTGGCCAGCGGCGGCTTCAGCCAGGTGTTTCAGGCACGGCACAGGCGTTGGCGGACCGTGTACGCCATCAAGTGCTCCCCCTGCCTCCTGCCAGACGCCACCAGGTCTGTCCGCCCCGCTTGCCCGCCCCTCTTCTTTCACAGAGGAGAAACTGAGCGCTGGGAGCTCCCGAGGGAGGGGCCAGCAGGGTTGAGCACAAAATCCATGTCTTTCTCCCAAGGCTGCTAGGGAGCACCTCCTATTGGCATCTTATTTTGGATGTTCTAAACTCTACCCCTGACCTGAGTTACCCAGGCTCAGCATGTCTTTGTTTCTGTAACTGAAATGCAGTTGGCACACCACACCTGTTTGTGGAATCCACAGAGGTCACAGGTGAGCAGGAACTACCCTCCTAGACGCCTTTGTCTCATCTGACCTCCCAAACTGGTCCTGCCTCCTTCGTTCTAGCACCTTCTTCCTTCCGGGTGTCAGGGCGGTGAGGACTGCTCTTGGTGGCCCTCTGCTACCCTCCCACCCACCCTCAAAATCTGCTGGTAGTCAAGGCTGGGCTGGCGGAAAGGCTGCAGCACTTGGTTCAGTGATGCTGTGACCTGTGGGGAGCCTCGTCTCCCTCTCGTGTCCATCTGAGGGGGCCCTGCCCAGGCAGTGCAAGCTGGAGGAGGCTGGGGGGATGGAGATCCTGTCCAGGCCACTTGCTGCTCTCACATAGGTCCAGTTGGAAGGTCAAGGCTGGAGTTTTGCAACCTCTGTCTGTCTTTTTGTCTCTGACCCCTTCCCCCGCTCTCATCATGTGCATCTCTTTCCCACTGTTTCCACCTGTCTCTCTTTTCATTAAGATGGACTCCAGTCTCATTCCCACTGGATTTGCTGGTTCTGGACGGCTGTGTACTTGCCCCTTTAATGGCCATGATGTGAAGTTCCAGCACAAAAACCACGTTTCTCTCCCAAGGCTCCTAGGGAGCACCTCCTATTGGCATCTTATTTCGGATGTTCTTTGTCATGTTCTCTGAGTCCACCATGCAAGTTCCCAGGACACAACTTCAGGTCCTACACATTCAAGCTTGCTCTTTTTCTAGTTCCCAGACCCCCACCTGCTTCAAGAATAAGGGCAAAATGAGATAGCCCCAGATTCAACCACCGTCCTCTCTTAACACCCTCCTGTTGCTTTGGAGTAGAGATAGATTATTCTACGATTTGTGCAAATCATCTATAGCCTTTGAGGTATAAAGAACAAAAGGGAACAGATGGCACTGACAAGACTACACTGTTAGACGGTGTAGGGAACTTCTGCCACTGTCCTTTCCTACGTCCCAGGACCTCCCTGAGTGGAATGGGCTCAGGGACTTAATGGTAATTGATACCTGCTATGTACGCAGTACTGTACTAGGAGTTTTACGTGTTTTATTTCACCGGACCCTCTTTCCATCTCCTCATTCACTCATCCACTTGGCAAATGCGTATTGCCCTCCTCCTATGTGTCAGGTGCTGTGCTAGACCCTGAGGTATAGTGATGGATGCAACAGATATGGCCCTGTTTTCCTGGAGCTTACAGCCTGGGGGGAGAAAGGCATTAATCAGCTAACCCACATGCGACTATACGAGGGCTACTGTCAGAAGTATTACAAGAAAGGAGAGATATGCAGCTCTGTGACAGCCTCCTGATAGAGCTTGACTGGGATCGGAAAAAGGTTTTCCTGAGGAAATTACATTTGAGCTGATATGTGAAGGATGAGTATGAGTTAAGTAGGTGAAGAGGAGAAAACTTTCCAGGAAGAGGCAACAAAATGTGCAAAGGGACTGTGGCAGGAGGGGAATACTAAGTAAAGGTGGAAATGACTGTTGTGGCTGGCATTGGGACAAGGGGAGCAGTGGAAAGCTCTGAAGGATTTGCAATCAGGTAGAGGTTGGTAGTGACAGGGAGGAATTGATCAGAATTGCAGTATGGAGAACGGATTGGAAGGGTAGATAGGTGCTGCCCCAGTTAGGAGACCGTTGTCTTCATTCAGACTATCAGAGTCTAGACTGGTGTGTTGGTGACAAGAGTGAAAGGGATAGGTCATGCAGTATTTAGGAGGTAAAAATCCACTCGATGTGGTGCTGGATTGACTATGGGGACCACAAAGAGGAAGAGAGTGTCAAAACTAACTCAGTGTCTGGCTTGCCCAAAAGAACAAGGGCCCACTAGAATGTCTATTCTGTGAGAGCAGAATCTCTTTGTTTTGTTCACTGCCGTATCTCCAGTGCTAGGCACACAGTTGGTGTTCAATAAATATTTGTTGAATTATATTGTTGACAGCTAACCAATGAAACATGAAAAGGGGCCCAGGTTTGAAGAGGAAGATCATGAGTCCAGTTCCGTACAGGTTGAGAAGAATTGTCAAGTAGCCTTCACAGTAAAGGTCTGAGCTAACGATATTAAAATTTGTGAGTCATTTGTTATATGTAATTGAAGCTAGGACCATGATAACATTCATTCATTTTAAGCACTAAGTGAAGAAACCATAATCTCTCCCTTCATGGAGTTTCTCATCTAATGGAGGAAGATAATAAGCAAATAAGTAAACAAACCCACAAATAAATAATTTTATCTATAGCACTTATGACCACTTGATATTTTCTTGATTAAAATGCCTAAGGAGAGTTGAGTCATCTAATCTTCTAAGAACATATTTGATCTAGAAATATTAATTTGTTGGCCACCTGTGAATGGGGGGATAAGGATTGCCAGAGTTGGGGTGGGATGGCTATTTGATATAGACTAGGTACCTTACTAATTAGGTACCCCCTGATTTGAGGCAAGGAAGGACCAAGCCATGTGGCTCTTAGGGAGAGGGAAAAGCAAGTGCAAAGGCCCTGGGGTGGGAATGTGCTAGACATGGTGAAGGAGCAGCAGGAGGCCAATTTGGCAAGAACAGGGTCAGGGAGGGAATAATTCCCAGGAGATGAGATCAGGCTGCTGTGTCTGGGGGAAGATCATGTAGAGCTTTGTAGGCCATTGTGAGAACTTGGGCTTTTACTCTGGCTGAGAAGAGAGCCCCTGGAAGGTTGTGAGCAGAGTAGCGACATGCTCTGACTGGTATGTGAAAAGTGTCATGCTGGCTGCTTGGTTGAGAATAGATGGAAGAGGGGAAGGGAGAGAAGCAGAGAGACCAATTAAGAGGCTTGGACCAAGAGGCTAATGGGTAGAGGTGGTGAGAAATGACCAGGTTCTTGCCCTACTTTAAAGGTAGAGCTGACAAGATGTGCCGAGGGACGGCGTTGGGAAGGAGAGGAAGACAGGATTCAGGGCAACATCAAGACCTTTGAGGACTGGGAGGGGGAGACCGCATTCACTGAAATGAGAAAGGCTGAGGGAGGAGCAGATTTTAGGGAGAATCAAGAGTTCAGTTCTAGACACATTAATTGGAGATGCTGAGATTACTTAGAAAGAGAGCACAGAGTGAGAAGATGAAGAGAGAGGGCCCAGGATTGGGCCTAGTGGTCAAGTAACAGAACAGGAGCCTGCAAAGGAAACAGGAAATGGCCAGAAAGAGACAGAGAAATCCTGGAGAATGTGGGCACATAGCTGAGGTAAGTGAACATTTCAAGGAGAAAAAAAAAAAAGAGCTAGAGACCATCTCTGCAAACCAAGAACGGAAGATTGTTCATAGGGTAGAACAACGTGGGGGTGTTGGTAACCTCGGCAACAGCTGTCCAGAGAAGTATCGAGACCAGAAACCAGACGAAAGGGTGGTGGGGGATGAGCAAAAGAGGGAGACAGCAGGCCTGACATGCACATTCAAGAAGTCTGGGTGTTGAGGGGAATCGTGCCATTATTGTTTTTTCAGTTCACAGTTAAGAAACTGAGGTGCAGAGAGTTCACCTGCTCAAGGTCGTGCAGAGAGTACGTGGTGAAACTGGGGTTTGAAGTCAAGGTCAAGTGCCCTCAGATCCCTTGATTTTTTTTTTCCCATTTCATGACAGATGTCTCAGTTCCTGTGAACTCAAAAGAACACAAGGAGACGAATTTAAAAAAATATATCACTGAGGTGGAGGGGAGCTCTCTGGAACAGCAGAGAAGCAGAGACAGGAAACCGGAGAACCTAGTCTAGCCAGCCTGCCCAGATCCGAGGAAGAGCAGGTGGCTCTTCCTGGATTCAGGAGTGTCTGACTGGCTTCCCAAGGAGGCCCTGTGAGCACATTCCCAACAGCCTGTGATGGCCGTGCCAACACAGCTTTGCAAATACTGTGCTTTTATTTTATTTTTCTCTCTAGCCATTTTATTTTTTTTTTAATGTCCTTTCTCCCTAACTCTCATCCCGCCATCCCCAAATAATCTGTAATGATTTGCATGTTTACCGCTCTGTGGCTACATTCAGTGAAAAGAGCCAGAGGGTTGGCAAATTCTTATTTTCCCAGGCCTTCCCTTAAGTCTCGACTTCTGTTAGCGTCAACAAAGATGTATTGTGCTGTGCATGGTAATGTACCACGGGGAGCAGCTAGATGAATAATTACAGCTTACCCGTAAAATGGGATACCATGTGGCTATTATGGTTCTTGCTTTAGAAGAATAACAATGTAGGAAAGTGCTCAGGCTACACAACAGGGAAAAGCAGATTGCAAACCAGCCCACACTATGTGATGGAAAGGGAGACAGAGGAGGAAGGAGTGCAAAGGAGGGAGTAAGGGAGACAGAGAGCTTGGAAATGTATTGCAAAAGAATGTACTGAAATATTAACAGAGGCCAACTCTGGGAGGTTAGATTACTGACAATTTAATTTTTTTCTTTATAACTCCCTGCATTCCTTAGATTTTCTATGAGCTATGTGCATTGCTTTCATAATCAAAATGGCAATAAATAATATTTTAAAACAGAAGCAGGAGGCACAATATTGGTCTTCTAGGGCTTGCAATCTACTGGGGGAGATATAGAAAAGCAGCCAGAATAAATGACGGGCTTTTTGTGGCCACTTCTATTAGAATGAACTTGCTCCTAAACTTGCAAACTCCTTTACGTCCTGTTTTTTTTCCTGCTGGCCACTTAAGTCCTAATCCAGGCATCCTACTGGGCATTGTTTCTTGTCTCTCTTTCCTCCTCTTCGAACTCACAAGCTCTCAAGGCTTCCCTGGGTCTGCATAGCCTGACATGAAGCCTCGTGTGTGTGTGTCTGTGTGTGTGTGTGTGGCTAGCTGCTCCTGTATTAATGGGTCACCTCCTTACACCTCTCACACCTTCCCCTCCATAGCTCTGATGTGAATTGCCTCATTGAAGAAGCAACCAAAATGGAGAAGATCAAGTTTCAGCACATTGTGTCCATCTACGGGGTATGCAAGCAGCCCCTGGGCATTGTGATGGAGTTCATGGCCAATGGCTCCCTGGAGAAGATGCTGCCCACCCACAGCCTCTGCTGGCAGCTCAAATTCCGCATCATCCATGAGACCAGCCTGGCTATGAACTTCCTCCACAGCATTAGGCCACCTCTGCTCCACCTTGACCTCAAGCCAGGCAATATCCTCCTGGACAGCCACATGCATGTCAAGGTAAGGGCCCTGGTCCACCTCTGCCCCTTCTCACTCTGGAGTCTCCTCCAGGTGAGCAGGATTATCTGCCTGTCTGACTGAACCGTCAAGAGGTTTGAGCAGCATCCTTTGCGGACACATACTGAAGAAGGCAGAGATCACACCTAAGACAAGTGGCTGAGCAGTGAAATTTGGTGCATGAAGCAGGGTATTGGGATGCCTGCAATACCCCTCTTTGGGCCTCAGTCTTCCATTTCGAATGTGGGTAGAAGAACCTCTATCCTTCTTATTCTGTGCTTCAAGTAGGGATGTGTGTCAATGAGTCGACCCTAAAAAGGCCACAGTGACCTTTTTCTTTTTTCAGTTCATAAAACATGCCACGCTCTTTTTCTGCCCCAAGACTTCTGTATATGCTGCCCCCGCTATCAGGAACAGTACTGCCCCACTCCTCTTTGTCTAGTAAAAGACTACTCATCTTTCGGCTCAAAAATCACCTCCTCGGGAAGGTTTTCTCTGATCCACCCCACAGGCCCCTCTTGTATACCCTTGTTGGACCTCTGCCTCTTCATATTGTTAGCCCCGATTGTAAGTACGTAATCACATGTGAAACTATGTACTCCATTTCTGAATAACCACTTAGGACAGTAATGGGTGTGAGGGGTCTCGTCTTCTGTATCTGCTGCCTGGTCCTCAGTACCCAGCCTGGTTGCCACTCAGTGAATGGTCAGTTGGCGTATAAATGAATCGATGGGTGGAAGCAAAGAGGGATAAATATCCACAGGGTAAATGCCTCAGGACTTCTGGTGGTAGGATGGACAGAAGCTCACAGAAGACAGCAACTTTATCCATGGCCCCTCTGGATATAGGCAACACCTATCAAGTACTTACTATGTGTCAGGCATTTTTCTAAGTACTTTTTGCATATTTACTCATTTAATGTTCGTAATAGCACTGCGAGTTAAGTACTCATATTATTTCAGTTTTATAGATGTGGAAACTGAGGCTCTGAATAGATAAGTAACTTGTCCAAGATCATCCAGGTATTACTGGGCAGAGCTGAGAGAGAACCCAAGCTCTTAACCACTGCACTGTACTGGAAAGACGGTGAGAAACCAAGGCAGTTTTCTGGAAGCAGCTCTGTTGCCCCCTATCCCAACCTCTGGCTTCCTCCCAGATTTCAGACTTTGGCTTATCCAAGTGGATGGAACAGTCAACCCGGATGCAGTACATTGAGAGGTCGGCTCTGCGGGGCACCCTCAGCTACATTCCCCCTGAGATGTTTCTGGAGAGTGCCAAGGCCCCAGGGCCCACATATGATGTGTACAGGTGAGAAGGAGGCTGGGCTCCGGTGCCACACCCGGGAAGTAGCTTGTTGTCAACCACCCCGCCTGGACCCCGTGCCCCAGCAGGCGGGCAGGACAGGGCTGAGGGCTGGCCCCTCCCTGCATAGGTGGGGGTTTGGGGTGGAGGACTGTGAAAGGGACTGGCTGGAGAGGGTTCGCCTGGGACTGTGGTCCGTGGGGCCCCCTGGCCGGGTCACTCAGGGAGCACTTTCCCCATCTGCAGCTTCGGGATTGTCATCTGGGAGATCCTGACTCAGAAGAAACCATATTCAGGTAGCAGATGGCGGTGGCCCCTTCAGATGGGGTCCTGGAAGCGATTGTGGGGGGTTCAGGGTTCCCCCCAACACAAACCACTGGCAGGTTTGTGTTGGGGGGAACCATCTTCTCTTCAGAGGTTCCCATCTGCACCTTCCTTCCTTCCTTCCTTCCTCCCCCTACTCTCTCACGTTCTCATCTTACAGTGAAAGGCAGGGCGAATGTCAGCCCAGGCCGTCTTTCTGGCTCTAGCTCCTCTGCTCTCAGCGTGCCCTTTCCTGCACCCCCTGCTCCCACCCCCGCTGCCTCGAATGCCAGTAAATAAACAGACAGGAAACCGGGTTGAAAGTCAAGTTCGTAGCTAGGCCAGTTGGTCAGCCCTGCTATCTTCGGACAGCAAAGGCCTATAGGGGGGGGCCATGTCTGGCCTCGGCTTGAGAAGTGGCTGGAGCTGGACCGGAGACTTAGAACCTGATGCGGGCCTACAATCTATTAACTCTGCATGCATTTATGGAGGCCCTGCTGGGTGCACCACCCCACAGGGACCCTCAGAGCCCCCCCCCCGCCCAGCCCCTCTGGTCCCCCCCCGCTCCTGCCTCCCAGCACGCGCCCAAGCTGGGCCTCCTCTCGCAGGTCTCAACATGATGAACATCATCGTCCGAGTGGCTGCAGGCATGAGGCCCTCCCTCCAGTTTGTTTCTGACGAGTGGCCAGGGGAGGCCCAGCAGATGGTGGACCTGATGAGGGGCTGTTGGGACCAGGATCCCAAGAAGAGGCCCTGCTTTGCAGGTTCTCATCCAGCCTGACCTGCCCGGGGACTGGGGAGTGGGGTGAGGCTGGGGTGCGAGGGAGCCAGGAGAGAAGATGATGGAAGCCCCAGGCCACTCCTGAGGGCTCTGCAGAGAGGGTCCTGCAGGCACTGGGGCAGAACCTGGGCCACAGAGCTGGGGGGAGGGGCGGGGGACGGGGCAGCTGAGGGCTGGTTGCTGGGAGTTGATGTGCAACCTGTGGGAGGTGAGGAGAAGCCCTTGTGGCGGGAAAGCGGCTGGGCCTGGCTCGGCTGCTGCTGAGTCCTCATTTGTAAAATGTTCCCAGACCGTTTGATCATGAGCACGGGTAGACCCTGAAGTCACCCAGTCCTTTAGGGACTATGAAAACATGTACTTCGGTGTGAATGTGAGCATCTTAGGGATCGCCTGGTCCTTCTCATTTTATGGAGGACTGACCCTCAGAGCGTCAGTGACTTGCCAAAAGTGGCCCTGCGGAGCCAAGTCTGGGACCCATCTTTTCTGCCTCTTGGGGCCCATGTATGGATGTGTGTGAGCCCAGGAATAGGGGGACACAGGAAAGGTAGGGCATCCCAAATGGGGAAGGGACTGCTAGCCAGCGTATTGCCTCTTTTCGTCTCTCTCTCCTTTGTGGAGCAGACATCACTGTCGAGACAGACATGCTGCTCTCCCTGCTCCAGAGTCCAGTGACAGACCCTGAGAGTGAGGCCCCGGCCAGGAAGGTGTCCTGCAAACCATCTCTTCGGCGGCCCTGGGAGGTAAGTGCAGTGGACTCGGCATGGTCTCTGGCAGGCGGTGGCACCGAGGTGCGTGAATCGGTGTGGCCTTCACAAAGCCACCCAGCAGAGGGGGAAGTGAGGACCCAGCCCTCACTCTGCGGGCCAAGCCGAGCAGCCCTCCTGGGGACCCCTTTTCCTAAGTTGTACAAAGGCTCTCTAAGGGCTGGTGGTGGCTGTGGCTGTGGCTCAGCCCTTGAGCAAGACACAGTTTTCTCAAATGTGTGAAATGAAGCAGAGCCCGGTTCCTCAGAGGGAGCCCTCAGCTCTCCCAGGCTCTCCCACCGTGGGCATTGGCACCATCACCCTGTTCTCCTGTCCATTCCCTGTCATGGAGACCAGCGTGATTAGTGTGGGGCTCCTGGCTGAGCCCACACAGCCACCCTGCTTTCCCTGTGGCCCAAGGGGAAGTCAGGGTCTCCCCTGCTCAGCGTTTTCCTCTGGACACAGCTGATAGTAGGAATGGCATAGGACAGGGTCTCCTAGGACAGGGAGGGTGTGAGTCCTAACAACGGTGGAGAGCACTGGAGAGAGGGAGAGCACTGGAGAGAGGGAAGGCGTGGAAGCTGGCATGGACCAGAGCTGCCCTGCTGATCCACCCCGTGTCTTCTGGTTCTCCCTTCCCAGGTCAGTGAGGAGGTCAGCCAGGAGCTAAGAGACAGCTGTGAGGGTAAGTCCAGAATGCCAAAGCCAGAGCCAGAGAAGTCATGGCAGAAGAGAAAGTGGAATCAGACCATACCTTTCCTCCAGCTTCCCTGGCCCCACCCACCTTCCCAGGAACTAGAGAATGAAAAAAAGCATACCAATGTCTTGGCTGCCGAACAAATTAATTCAATCAGAATCTCTGGGGGCCTTTGTCTGGCAGTAATTTTTTTTTTTTAAAGAAATTGTTGCTTTTAGTTCTAATGTATCCCTGGGCAGAGCAAGAGGAAGGTAAGTCCTCATGGCCTCAGGAGTTCAGATCATAGAGCTCCACGAATTTATTTGCGACTTGCATTTATTTGTGCCAAGCACTCCTCTGAAAGTTCTTACCTACATAATTTGTCCTCACAATGGTAGTATGAGGCGGGCATTGTTTGTGTCCCCTTTAAGGATCAGGACGTGGGGCACTCAAAGAGTCAGAGGGCTGGCTAAGGTCACATGATGCTGAGGGGCGGGGTTAGGATTTGCACTACGACCTCTTTCTATCTCATTCTTAAGGGAAGAACTGCCAGAGTCAGTTCCATAGGACAGGGGATCCTGCATAGAGATCTGTGGTAATCAGGAAAGACACTCGTGTGGCTTCTGTTCCTGGAAGGTACTTCCAGGAGGCAGAGGAATGGCCGAGATGACCTCTGGACAGGCCAGAGGTCCTTTTTCAAACCCCACCCCTCCTCTCAGCAGACTCAGGAGACCACTGGAAATGGGTTCTGCCGCTCTCGGACAGTGAAAGCCTGGTCCCCAGCAATGAGGAGCTGTGCGTCTATGATGAGAACAAGGTCACACCCCTCCATTTCCTGGTGGCACAGGGCAGTGTGGGGCAGGTGAGGCTGCTGCTGGCCCATGAGGTCGATGTGGACTGTCAGACAGCCTGCGGCTACACACCGCTCCTCATCGCCGCCCAGGACCAGCAGCCTGACCTCTGCGCCCTGCTCCTGGAGCATGGTGCCGATGCCAACCTGGCAGATGAAGACGGCTGGGCCCCATTGCACTTTGCAGCTCAGAATGGGGACGACCGAACTGCCCGCCTGCTCCTGGATCATGGGGCCCATGTGGATGCCCAGGAGCATGAGGGGTGGACCCCATTCCACCTGGCTGCACAGAACAACTTTGAGAATGTGGCACGACTTCTGGTCTCCCGTCAGGCTGACCTCAACCTGCATGAGGCTGAGGGAAAGACCCCTCTCCACCTGGCTGCCTACTTTGGCCACATCAGCCTGGTCAAGCTGCTGACAGGGCAGGGGGCCAAGTTAGATGCTCAGCAAAGAAACCTGAGGACACCGCTGCACTTGGCAGTGGAGCGAGGCAAAGTGAGGGCCATCCAACACCTGTTGAAGAGTGGGGCGACCCCTGATGCCCTTGACCAGAATGGCTACAGTCCACTGCATACTGCGGCTGCTAGGGGCAGATACCTTATCTGCAAGATGCTACTCAGGTATGGGGCCAGCCTCGAGTTGCCAACCCAGCAGGGCTGGACACCCCTGCATCTAGCAGCATATAAAGGCCACCTGGAGGTCATCCACCTGTTGGCTGAGAGCCATGCAGACTTAGGGGCTCCCGGTGGCATGAACTGGACCCCCCTGCACCTGGCTGCCCGCCACGGGGAGGAGATGGTAGTGGCAGCACTGCTGCAATGTGGAGCTGACCCCAATGCTGCCGAGCAGTCAGGCTGGACACCCCTTCACCTGGCGGTCCAGAGGGGTGCCTTCCTGAGTGTCATCAACCTTCTGGAGCACCACGCAGATGTCCATGCCCGAAACAAGGTGGGCTGGACACCCATCCACCTGGCCGCCCTGAAGGGAAACATGGCTATCCTCAAAGTGCTGGTCAAAGCTGGCGCCCAGCTGGACATACAGAATGCGGAGGGCTGCACACCCCTGCAGCTGGCCCTTCAGAGCCAAAAGCAGAGCATTGTCGCCTTCCTAGAGGGCAAGGAGCCCTCACTGGCTGTTCTGGGCAGTGCTGAGCCTGGAGACCAGACAGAAGTGTAGATGACCTGGGGCCTCCTTACCATAAGGATGAGGGGTTGGTGGAAGGGAAGCTGGGCTTCTCGCAGGGCCTTGCCTGTACTTGCCTCCTGCCCCTTGGACATC
The DNA here is from genome assembly GCA_004026545.1 of Mormoops blainvillei. NCBI lineage: Eukaryota > Metazoa > Chordata > Mammalia > Chiroptera > Mormoopidae > Mormoops > Mormoops blainvillei. The sequence continues at coordinate 70,387 of PVJD01005965.1, forward strand.
AAGGGGAAACAGGAAGCTGGTCCCCTGGGTGCTGGAGGGACAAGGAGAAGTACACTGAGGTTGTAGCTGGGGAAGAGCCCTCGCTTGGAGAGGTCCTTTCAACAGCCCATCCAAGTGCATCTCTGGCAGACTCCTGGCCACCTCCTGGACTCAAGCCTCCAATGTGAATTCTTTTTTCATTCCCAAGACTTCTGTCACCTTTTGCCAGTTGCCTTTGGGCTCACAGGGCCCTTTGCATCCTTGGAACCCTCTCTGAAAGCAGACAGAGGCACAGAGACAGAAATCCTTCCTCCCAGCTCAGGTCTGTGTGAGGTGACCCCTTACGGGGTAGAGCCAGGAGAGGCCAGACACCTGTGCTTTGCGCAAGGGGCAGGCGCTAAAAGTTCACAGGAAATTTGCCTATCATTTCAAGCCCCAGCCAGTCCCCTGTTGCTGCACTGATGCACCTTCCTGGTGGCCCTGGTCCCAGTGCCTGGGTCTCCCACACTGTCTCTTGGAGGGGAAGGAAGGTGGTGCTCCAGCTGCCCATGAGTGATCCTGTGTGGGACGCTCAGTCCCTGGTCTCCTTGACCCACCCTTTGCTGTGTCCAGTTATATGTCTAAGTCCAAACCCCAAAGGCAATAAAACTGTGGATTTGAGTCTCACCTTTAGAGCTGGACTGGTCTGTGGAGCTAGGTTGTATATAGGGGCTAATAGTGTTAGTATGGGGAGTCTGTGTGTGTCTGTGTGTGAGATATGCGTGTATGAACTCACACAGGGACGCAGCAGCGGTCAGATGCGGGCAGTAGGATGGGGCGGTGACGGTGAGGAAGAGGTTATCTGGGCTTCCTGTGGAGCTCCCAGAGCAGGGGCTTTCATGCCAGCATCAGCCTGGGCCTCTGTTCTGTAACCACACCCTGGCCACCCATCAACTAGCCTGTCCTGTCCCGCTGGTTAGGGGGCAGGTCGAGACAGGGTTGGGGCTGCTCACACTAACCTTGTGTGACCGAGCCCTGGCTCAGTGGCCAGCTGGCATCTGCTCCCTCTCTGGCGCTGCCAGGGCTGGCAACACCTGTGGAGCGGGGCTGCAGGTGGGGGCAGGCCAGGTAACCCAGGGGTCCTTTCCTGCTCCTCTCTACCTTTCCACACTGCTGGAGCAGCCCCTCCGACTCAAGGATGTCTTGTAATTATCAGAGAAAAGAAATCTTCTGCCCCAGCTAATGGCCAGATCCAACCCCCAGCGAGCTGGCATGCCCACCCTTGTGTGTCACCCTCCTGGGCTGGGTGCAGGGCCACTAGTCAGCAGCTTTGTATCAGTGTGGGATAAGAGAGGCCAAGCAGAGGAAACCTGTTGCCCCATGTACATGCCAAGTTCAGGAGTCATTTTTAGCGGAGCAGGCAGCATTGTGTCTTCCATCCTGTGGTCTCTGGGTCGCAGCGCCAGCCTCATGGGCCCTGGACACCTTACCCCACCATGCCGTAGCCCATGGCCACCGCAGAGACCCTTGGGAACAGCACTGTGCTGGGCTGTGCTCATAAATCAAGCCTGCACATTAGAATCTTCTGGGTGAGGGGTGTGTGTGTGTATGTGTGTGTTTGGCAGTGGGCAGTAGAGGGGCTTATTAAATACCTGGTGCTACCCTTGATCGGTTAAAGCAGAATCTCCAGGATGCTATCCTGGAGTTAGCAGGGGAGCAGCCAGGGCTGAGAACACCCACCAGGGGGCGTCCTGTGGTTTCTCTCTATGCCATTCCTTAAGATTATGCAGGAAGACGGTCTCTGGTCAGAAGCCCAGGGTGGTGGCCTTTTTCTCTCCTGGTTGGGTGAGTGGGAATTCCTGAGGACTGGGGGACTGGGGCACTCAGCAGACTGTCCCATCCTTCTCCTCTTTTCGAGCCACCTGGCCCATTCCTCTTGTCTCCCTGATACTAAGCCTTAGGCAAGACTTAGAGTTAAAAATATTCCTGGGAGTTCTGTCTTTCCTAGAGCATGTTGGATGGGAAGAGGGAAAGGGAAGGGCACGGTGCTGTTTGCTTCCTGCACCCTGAGGTCTGGGTCTGGCTCCAAGACTGGGGTTGGGAATGAACCAGAGGAGGGATGTGGGCTCCAGATTCATGGCCAGGTGAGCCAAGATCAATCCATGGGAATGGACAGGAGTGAACCACAGAGGAAAGACCTCGAAGAAAGGAGTTAGAGGAGTCAGGTGATCCTTGGGCACCTATTATCCTATGAACAGCAAGGATCCCATGGCGATTTGGACAAGACCAGCTTTAGGACTCATTTCAGCTCTGAAGATCCCGGGGTCCAGGTAGAGACCCTAAGAGCTCGGCTTTCTCTACTTCTTTCCTCCAAGAAAAACTGAGGTAAGGTTTTAGGCCAGCTCTGGCCAACACACCCCTTCACTGCCCACTAACACCTTCTCATCCCTTTGAAGCCACCCTTTCCAGACACATACAGCACCTACCTTGAATTCCATTTAAACAGCTGTCTTCTGGCAGCCTCTAGGGATGTTTAGAATTGGATTTTAGTGAGGCCCTTGAAATTCCCATAAAAGGGGTATCTAGTTAAATTTCAAACCCCGTTTAGGGGAGACTGGGGTTGAGGAGGACAGGAACTCCTCAATTTCCTACCGTGCATTTCCACTTGGAGGTCCTATCGACCTTCAAAACTCAATGTGTCCCAACTGAGCATTCACCTGTCCCCTCACCCTTTCTCCCTCATGTCAGTTGAAGGCACCCAAACTCTCAACCTAAGAGTTATTCTAGACCAGCCTGTCCAACAGAACTTTCTGGGAGGAGGGAAACCTCTATCTGTACCTGTTCAAGAGGATAGCCACCAGGTCCAAGTGCTATTGAGCACTTGAAATGTGGCTCGTGCAACCAAAGAGACAAATTCTTAATTTCAGTAAGTTAAATTTAAGCAGCCACAGTGCAGTCTATACTCTTCGAGATCCAACATGCCTGTCCCTGCCCATGAAGCCTTCTCTGATTGCCTGGCTAGAGACGGTCGCTCGGTATCACACCCCCTGCAGTGGGGCTCAGAGCGCCTGCTCTGCTCGGGATGAGCCACATCACTGCCTTGGCTTATTTCTGCACTCCTTGCAGTCCTCTCTCGGCGTGCCATCCTGGCTTACCGAGTCAGAGTATGACAGCAGGGTTGCTGCTGCAAAGTAAGGGACAGAGGGTAGTTGCCAGGCCGGGGTGAGGCAGGGGATGGAAGCTCTGGGGTGCTGGGAGTCAGAAAGGTAGGGGTTTTGAAGACAGACCAGACCAGACAGACCGACCTGAATGCAAATCCTGCTGTGCCATCTGCTAGCATGTGATCTTAGGGTGCTGAAACCTTTTTATCCTGGTGTGCATCATCTCACAGCCATAATGCTTATCTCGCTGGGTGGTGGTAATGACTGAATCAGATGCCTTGTGGGTCAGAAAGGAAAGCAGTTAGTAAGCACTCAACACATGTGTTTCTTGCAGCTTCTCCAAAGTCAGAGGGATTTTTCTCTTGGAAGGGGCACAGACAAGCCGGCCCCAGGGAGCTTTCTGGCAGGATGCTCATGGAAGCCACTGCCAGTTTTCCTTTACTGGCCTCTCCAGGGAAGGAAGGGGCAATCCCTCTGCAGTGCCTTGGTGTGTGTGACACTGATACCTCTCGGGATACACCTAAAGTAGTGTCAGGTCGGCTGTACGGCACAGGGAAGCCCCACTGTGGGTTGTACCCACTGACACATAGCTTTGATGACCACTCAAAAATCGGATTACCCAGAGACCCAAGGGCCAGATAGTGAGGTTAGTGCCAGTGGAGCAAGGTGGCCACCTCCGCATCCACCCAGGGAGGAGAGCGTCCAGGGCTGATGTTGGATCTTACTCTGCCTTCAGATGGGCAAAGGCAGTGTGAGGGCTCAGACTGCACAGGGGAGGGCAGAGGGTGAGTCCAGGGGCTGGCAAAAGTAGGTTTACAGTCGTTCCTATGGAAAATAATACAATAATTAATAATAATAATAATGTAAGACTAAACTTCATGTTTCGCATACTCACAACTGTAGACCTATTTTTGCGCTCCCCCGGACAGCTGTGGGAGGGGTGGAGCGGGGGCAGGGAGGAGAGTGGGAACCTGAGTTAGGGACAGGAGCAGGGCTGGGGTCAGGTGGCTTTTCAGGCTCTGGATTGCAGAGCAGCACTGAGACCGGGAACTTGTCTCCTCCAGGCAATTCCCCCCTCTGTTGCCCACCCCAGGCTTTCCCCACCCTGAGCGAAGCGCGAAGCCTGGCATCCACAGGCTACACTCTCATGGGCCAGCAGGATGGGGTGTTGGGAGTTGGGCCTGGTCAGGAAAACCCAGGTGTGCCTGCCAGAGCTTTGATCCTGCAAAGTCTCCAGCCCCTGCCCAGGTCCCCAGCAGTGCCACCTCCCTCTTCTTTCCAGACCCCTATCCTTCACTTCACCAGCAGCATCTGCCCCAAGGTACCAGGGAGGTTGCCTCCCTTGCTCCAGCCTCACACACATCTCCAGACCTCAAGACAGAAGCGAGGGGGGAAGGTGGGAGAAAGCCCCAAGCAAATGCAGCGGTCCTGCTGCATTTCCAATGGGCTTGGAGCTGCCCCCAGCTCCAACGGGCAACGGAGGGCCTCTCTAGACCCCCTCCAGGCTGAGGGTTCCGCCCAGCAGCGCCCACCCAGCTTTATTTGCCAAGGAGCAGAGATGGGGTGGGAGAGGGAGTGGGAAGGTGTTCTTACCAGATACTTCCTTCTCCTTGACCCCCAGAACCCCGAAACACCAGAGTAGGTCTCTTCCTCTAAAGATGGTCTGCTCCCTCTCCTCCAGCTTTCTGCTTCTCTAGACCCCCCAGAACCAGGGCCAGGGGCATCTGGTTGGCAGAAGAAGACCTGCAGGCACAGGATGCCCAGACTCGGGTCTGCTACTGAAGCCTCGCTAAAACCTTGCCCAATGCCCTGCTCCCCCACCCTCCCCGATACTCATTTGCTCTAGCCGCCAAAAGCACTCTCAGGCTATTCACAGGCATCCCAGGAAAAAAACCCAATTTTTTTTCCTTCTATCTCCCTTTTCAAGAATCTTCTGACCACACCAGTCTTCTCCAACTTTGCTTAGGGTTGCTCAGGAAATGAATGGAATGGATAACATAAGACAATAGAGTCAGAAGACCTGGATTCGAAGGCCAGCCCTGCCACCCAGGCAGCTAGCCTCCATGTGAAAGAGGCTTCTCCTCTGTAACAGCGGACCCTAAGGTTGACCCCTGGGGATTACGAGGACAGGAGATCACGTGGGCAATGCCCACTATGGCTCTGCCTAGGTGGGAGCTAACGCCATGAGCACAGCCTGGGTCCTCGGGCCAGAAGGGCAGAGAGGCGGCGGGGCCCAGGGTTGGGCCATGTGCATCCCCAGTGCAGGGATGGGGTGGAAAGGGGTCCCAGATAGGTGCGCACAATGGAAATGCCCACAAGGCAGCCAATCCTCGACGTCCCTGGTTGTTGCCAACTGGCTGCCCCTGTCCTGAAACCACCAATGAAGCAGGATCAGCAGTGGCTTCTTTTGGGGGACCTCCTGATCTGCCATTCAGGAAGTCCTCCGAGCATGCTTCTTGCCCTCACCAGTTCCCGACCTACTTGTTCCAGGCCAAGGCATACCAGGGCTGCTGCATCCCAGGTCATCGTCACCCTCTAGGTAAGCGATGCCCTGGCGACAGGTGGCCCATGCCCGTGGCAGTGGTTTCCACACATTGCTAGGGCTCTGCCATGGACTGTAGAGCTGGTACGTTTCCTGTGTGATTAACACTCATTGCCCATTGTACTGTGAACTGTGTGAAGGCAGGGATGGTGTCCACCTTTTTCACCATTGTGTTCTCAGCACGGTGTTCGAGGCCTGGAGCATAATACTTGCTCAATAAATATTCACTAAGACAACAGCTGGGTGGGTGGGTGGATGGATGGATGGATGGATGGATGGATGGATGGATGGATGGATGAAGTGACAGTTTCTCCCACACTACTTGCCTTCTCAATTCCCAGGACATCTCTCAGCCCACGGCCACTGGGGACTCCTCCAGAGCCCTCTGGGGGAAGAACAAGGGCCTGAAACTTCGAAGACTGGCAGTCACCTGAGGACATCTGAGAGGACATATGCAAAGTGCCCAGCAGTGCCTGACCAGAAAGGCTCACTTCTTATGTGGTGTTTCCTTGTCATGCTGTTGCGGGGACGGGGGACACTCCACCTGCCATAAAGGCAGATAAATGATCCTTTGATTAAAAGGAGTTCAATGAGAAAGACAGGCCCAGGGAAAAGCAGAGAGAAGAGAAAGACAGAGGGCTGTGGCCTGCCCAGCCTCCGGCTCCCTCTTCCCACCCTTGCTGTCAAGGCAAAGGGGCCACGGTCAGGGCCTCTTGGGAAGGAGCAAGAACCTGGGCCACCCCCTTCCACCTTGGTGTTCCTGGGTCCCACACTCATTCCTTTGCCCCAAAGTACGGAGGGGGGAGGGGGTGGAGCCCAGCCCTCCCCCTGCCCACTCTAGCTGTCAATCTGCTGTCTGGCAGAAAGACTTGAAATTTCATGACAGCTGTAGGCAACTCTCCCCGATCCCGCCTCCCGCCCATGCCTGCCCTATTCCCCTCTTCTCCCTGCCACAGCCCTTCCCAAACTGCTCTGAGGTTGCCTTCCTTCCCTGTCTCCTCTCTTTCCTTGCCTCCTTCTTTCCCACCCTTCATCCTTCCTTCCTGTTTTTCTCTTTCCTTCCCTTTGTCATCTCCTTCCCTTTCCAATCCCCACATCTGCTAAGCCTGTGTGATCTCATAAGATTTCTAATGACGAGATGAGCTTTAATGTTCCCGTCCAGGTCAAGATCTTTTATAGACTGAGTGTGCGGTGTGCGTGGGTCTCGTGTGGATGTGTGTGTGTTGGCTATGGGGTGGGTATAAGAACTGAGAGTCCCTGGGGGTTCTAGCCCCCTTGGAGGCCTGGTGCTTTCCTCAGAAGGCGGCCACTGGGTTATTGACCCCTGAGCTGGATGAGGGACCTGCTTTGCCCACCTTCTGGAGTCTGGGTGCTCCTGGGGATAGGGGCCTCTCCCAGAACTCAGGGCTACATTCAGGTTCAAGGGGAAGATAAAAGTCCATAATTAGGTGTTCAGGGCAAGTTAAGTGCTCCAAACTTTGGTGCTAAAAATATTGTATTTAGCATGCAAATTATGCCCTGACAGCTCCCCAGAGCCTGAGCCCGTGGGTGCCGGCACCTTGTTTGTCATCACTGCTGTTATTCTCCAGGTGGTAAAAATATTCCTCCTTCATCAGGCTGACTTATATTTTGCTTTTACAAAGCCGAATTTCTGTTTTCAGGTCAGTGCCGAGTTGTGGCCCCAGAAGAATTGGAGCCAACTGGCCTGGAGGCCAAGAGGAGGGAGAACCGGGCCGCATCACTCAGGACCACGCTGCTTCCTCAGCCGGCCCCCAACAGGGACCCGCGGTGGCACAAAAGACAGGGCAAGGGGCAGACACAGACAGAGCACAGCCGGCCCCTCAGAGGCCCCCTTCTCCATGGAGCCTTCTCTGCCCTGGTGGGCAAGAGGGCTAAGGATTTGTCCTGCAGAGGTGCTGGGACATGGAGAGGAGGAGGTGGCACGTAGGGACAGCCTGGTTCCCTGTCGCTGGTCCCTGGTGCTCTGGTGATTAGGGGAGCTCTGGGTATGCTCGGGATTCCCCCTGGAAATGCTCCCCCTTCCGTCCTGGTTGAGAGTTGGGGGTCACGGCCACCCAACGGCAGGACCGAGAACTCATGGCAGCGTGAGAGGAGAAGATGAGGATGAGGGAGAAACACTCAGGCACATACATCTCCTCGGTCCTCCTGGAGCAGCTTCTTTTCGCCTTTCCCCCAAAGTCCTGTTCACCCTGACGGCCATGGCCAGGGCCACCCTTTTCTTGAGGGTCTGCAGAGCGTCTCTCCAACTCCATCCCCAGCACAGACGCAAGGGCTTTGCCACACCCAGTGTGGAGGACACAGTTGGCGCCATGGCCGCCCATGTGACTCTTGTCAACGTTTTATTAGTCTGAGGCATGTGTAGTGATGTTACAGAGTCTGGGACCTCGGGGCTCCCTCAAGCTGCAGCTTCCCCTCCTCCCTCAGGGCCAGGCCAGGCCAGGCCAAATGGCAGCCACGGGCTCCTGTAAGGCCGAGGCAGTGGAAGGGGAGGGGAATGGGAAAGAGAAGAGGCAAAAGGAAAAGGAAAGTGGTTTTGTGGCATAGCATGGCAGGAGGCGGCTCCCCAGAGAACCTCAGGCACCCAGCCCAGGCCCCAGGCACAGTCACGAGCCCCCTTCCCCACCTGCCCCAGGCTGGCCTGACATTTGCTACAAGAAGGGGTGTACCCAAGTACATCAGGAGGCAGCAGAGTGGGCTTATTAGGGGTGGGGTTTCCTCTCCCCACAGACCCTCTTGGGGCCCTCCCCTCAGGGCGTGGGGAGAGGTGGGCCATGTCAGGACCCACTGCTGTGGGATGTAGAGGCTCCCACTGGGCAAGAAATGGAGTACGGATTTTTGGCTTGGGCTTTCCTGGGGCTCATTCTCTAGTCTGGTATGTACATGGGTCTCCCCAGACAGAAGTGACCCAGGGCCTTGGCAAGAGCTCTGGCTTTCCTGGTGTGGACCTTGGGTGCTATGAACTGCCCATCCCTCCCAGCCACCCACTCTGGTACACACCTGTGGAGGCCAGGCTGAGCCCAACAAGGGGAGCAGACTCTGAGCTGGCTCTGGCCCCAGCGACACCAGAGCTCTAGAGGAAGGTCAGAGGAAGTGGCTGCATCTTTGGTGCCAAGGATGGGGGGGTTCTGGAAGTGGGAAGGGAGCTCTGTGAGCTTCCCCTGAGCCACAGTGTCCAGCCCAAGGGCTGGCACCATGCCTGGCTCTCTACACCGCCCTGACAGAGTGAGGGTATTTGGGTAGTGAGGGGCGTGGTGCCAAGCTAACACTGCAGGGCCTATCAGGCAAAGAGAAGTCTGCTGTACACCCTCCTGCCCACGGCTCCCAGGGACTGAGGCTGGGCCAGCCTGGGCAGGGAGGTGGGCAGCGGGCTGCTGTTCGGGTGGGCAGCAAGGTCAGCAGTGGAGGATCTTCATGAAGGCCTTGCGGAACTCAATGTTGAAGGTTGTGTAGATGATGGGGTTCACGGCACTGTTGACATAGCCCAGCCACGTGAAGGCGCTGTACAGGACAGGTGGGATGTTGCAATCACAGTGAATGTTCAGGATGTGAGTGATGAAGAAGGGCAGCCAGCAGATGATGAACACGCCTGGGGGAGAGGGCGGTGGTCAGGCTGGCCCCAGGGCCGTGGCAGAGCTGGGCTGGGAGGGCCTACACTCGGTGGGCACCCAGACTGTGTGCTGCAGGCCCCCGCCCAGGCCTTGGGACAAGCCCCCTCATCCAGACTGATCCATCCCACCCATGCACACTGTGGAACTCAGGACTGCCTGCTTGGGTGGGACCCTTGGTGTCAAGGCATTGCATGCACAGAATGCTCCATGGGCACACTGGGAATCCCTGGGGATGGAGAGGTGCCTGGGAAGGGCAGGACTGCAGAGCAGAGACTCTGTGGACTGGAGCAGAGGGTCTGGCTTGAACCCTGCTCTGTCACTCCTGGTGCTGTGTTCTACAGTTGGTCCCTTAACCTGCTGTGACCGTGTGCTCTCATTTGTAAAATGAGGAGAGCTACCCCCGCCCCACTCACATCACAGGGCTGTCGGCAGATCAAAGCGGATGGTGGGTGTGGAGGGCGTCACACACTACCCTCGGTGCTAGAGGGAGGCAGGGTCACATCAGTCCCTCCTGTTCCCAAACACCCATATCAGAAGAGCCCTTGATTTTTGACCTTCATTATCTGGTTTTCTAGGGGCCTTTATTTGAAAGCCTTGTCGCACTGACAGGACCCTGCTGACAGAGCCATGCCCTCGTTTAGATTGGGCTCTCTCTCACAGCCCTTTTAAAATTTTTTGCAGCTCTGACTGCACAGGGGCTTGGATTAGCTCAGCGGAACTGATTTTCCCAATTCCTCAACAATAACAATATTAACAAAGACATAAGGATAACACCTGTGTGCACTGTTTAGCAGTTTATAAAATGCTTTCATCACCGTCTATTTATTTGATGACCACAACAACCTTGAGAAGTGATCAACTGATGGGACTAGAGAAAGTGACTTGCCTGGGGTCATGAGGTTCCGGGGGTCATTATGGTAGACTGGTCAAGTTCACATATTCTCAAGTCGGACTCCCTAAGTTAAATTATGGGTCCTCCTTGGTCAAGTTACAGGACCACCCAAACCTCAGGTGGCCCATCTGTAAACTGAGCATAACTGTAGAATCTGCCTAACAGGATGCATCAATAGGCTTGGCTTGGGCCTGAGAAAGAGCCAGTCCCATGACCCACCAACCGTGACTAGGAAGGGGATGGCAGGTAATGGGACCTGTAGTGAGGGGCCCTTCCCTCAGCCAGGCTTGGGCAGAGCTGGGCCGTGGCCAGCAGCCAGGGCTGACTCACCAAGGACGATGGCGAGCATCTGGGTGGCTTTCTTCTCCTTCTGCTGCGAGAGCTTCCTGCGGCTCAGGGTCTTAAGCGAAGTCCGCGTTTTGCCATTGGGCATGGACTGGATCTCAAAGATCTTGGCAATCTTGGGGTGGTCTTTGGCATGCCCATTCTTCTCGGGTTTGGCAGGGCTGTCAGGAGTGCTGTGGAGGCCGTGGTGGGATGGGTCAGGGAGGGTCAGCTGGTGGTGGCTGGGCGGGATGGGGCTGTACCGGGTCCTCTCAGGTGGGCTGGTGCTGGACAGCATCTCCATCTCCAGCTCCTGGGCTCGGCGGGCAGCCTCCTGCACAAGACAGAGCTCGGGGTAAAGCCAGGCAAAGCTCCCAGGCAGTAGCCACCCAGCCTCACCTGGCCACACCCAAGGCCCCGCCTGGCTTTTCCCTATCTCCCTCTTCAGACTCCTGCAAACACCACAGGGCACTCTGTCAGGGGGGCAAGGAGGATGATTCCCGGGAGGCAGGACTGTTTGGGTACGGGACCCAAGACCCATGGCCGTCCCTGCCGGCAGGGTCATCGGGCTCCCTTCCCAGAGCAATCTTTATGCTTCTTCAGTAACCCCACACCATTTTGTGGGGGCTGACGACCCATGCACTTCTCTTTTATTAACTGAGCAACACTTACTAAGTGCTGCTGGCTGAGCTGGCCGCTGGGGGTGAATTACTGATTGACGTTCAGTGCCCACCTCCAGGAACTTTCGTTCACCCTGCACAGAGGGCACTCCTGTCCTCCTGCCAGCCTGGCCTGGGGCACTTGCAGCAGCACTTAAACAGGTGGACTCCATTTCTGGACCAGCTAGACTGATCCAGGTGCCAAAGGGCAAGCCCCCCAGGCCCCTGCCCTCCCTGCTGGGTTGGCCTGGAGGGCCCTGCCTTGGCTCCACCCATGGCCTCCCAGGTTCTCCCTCAGGTCCCCTTGGTCCAGGCTCAGGGTCTCTGCCTGAGTGGCTCAAATCCAGTCTCACCGTATGCCCAGGTGGTAGAGCTGGAACGCTACCTCGGTCCCAGTCCTGAATCCCTGTTTTGGCACCTACCTCCCAGCTGGCTTCTTTGGATCCTGCTCTCGCTGTGCAGGTGAAGGGCAGGGGCCCTGCTTCCTGAGATCAATTGACCTGGACTTCTTGTACGGTCCTCGGTGGGTTCCCTGGCCCACCCGCAGAATGGGACCACTGTGGCTTGGACCCTGCTGCTACTCCCGCCGGGCTAAGCCTGGGGCCTGCCGTGACTCTGCACCTCTGGGTTCTGCATAGAGGCTGCTCTGCTCCCTGCCCCCGGTGCCCAGTCTGCAGCCTCAGAACCTGCCTGCAGTAAAGCGGCACATGCAAGTGGAGAGCACAGCAGAGGTGTGGGTTTCAGAGGCACCTAAGTCTGGGCTCAAAGACGTGCTCTCTCACCAACTACTCAGTCCTGGGTGAGTTACCTAGCCTCCCCGAGCCTCTTTTTCCTCTTCTGTAAAACGAAGATGGATACGAACAGTAAGACTTACCTCCCAGGGTTGCTGGGAGGATTTGATGAGATAATAGGAACATGGTAGGTGTTTGGTTAACGGTGACAGCTGTTCTTATTATTTCTATCATGTGATTAAGGCCAAATCCTTTACCGCAACCATTTTCTTGTGCTGGGGGTACCTCACTGTGCCTTGCAGGACTGAGCTCTTGCTCCACACCTGTAGTGAGGCGTGCATGGTGAGTTGGGCCTCAGCTGAGGCAAAAGTGGGGGATTCCAGGAAGTGACTCACCCTTTGACCAGTTGGTGAGGTTCCTGAGAATCATAGCAGGGGGGTTTCCCTAGGGGCACCTGGCTGTCGGTCCCTGACCTAAACACTTACCATTCTCCGCCTGTTCACAGGGAAACTGCCATTAGACTTCATGATAACAGTGCAGAGTTTCATGTCTTCAGGGTGAGTACAGCTGCCCTGTGGAGTGAGCCAGCACACTGGTCATGACAGGGAGGAGGGTGGGGACAGAAACCCAATGCTGAGTAGTCAGACTGGGCACAGAGGCTCAGAGAAGGGCAAGGGACAGCATGGTGGGGGCCAGAGGAGGCAATCAAGGTAAGGGAGAAGGTCAGTACTGTGATAAGAAGAGGTGGGAAGGACAAAGGACAAATGGGCTCTGACTTCTGGAGTCACAGCTGAGGCTCTGGCACCATGCTAGGCAGACTCACACCCCTCTCATATTGAATCCTCAAGACCACCATGTGAGGTCAGTATTATGATTCCCATTAACAGATGAGGACACTGAGGCTCAGAGAAGTCAAGCAAGTTGCCCAAGGTCACTCAGCAAAAAAGAGGCAGTGCCAGGATTTGAACCTGATATGTCTCACCCCAAAGCTCTTGTTCCTTCCAGGCCCACATACCATCTTCCTGAGGGAGGGCTGAGCAGAGAGGATAATTCACAAGATACAAGGGGAGTGAATGAAAGAGGGGCAGAGTGAAGAAGTGGGAAAGAGCAGAGGAGGAAGGAGGAGGTGTGCACAGAGGGGAGGACGGAGAGTGTGAAGGTGAAGGGGATGGGATGGAGGCATCAGCAGGAAGGAAAGGGAGGTGGCTGGATCAGAGTGAGGAAAGGAGATGTGAAGAAAAGGGAACGAGAGGAGCCTAGGAGGGTGCCAAGGGCTGCTACATTCAGACAGAGATCTCCAAGCACAGGCTTCTCTTCCCAGGTCACCTCCATCACCCTCCACACCTCCCACTCCTGGAGATCCAAGTCCCTCTGCTGAGGTCCAAGCCTTCAAATGAAATCTGCCCTGCCCAGCTGCTCAGAGCCCCTCCAGCCTGCACCCCCTCCTGCTGCGGTGTCCCAGGCCCCCACTGAACACTGGATGACCCAATTCAACTTGGTGATGGTTAAGTAGGGACGCTGGAGGGGCGGGGAATCCTGAGACCTTGAGTGGGGCCTTCAGGTTGGCCCTGAAAGCCCGGCTGCTGCGCTTGGTGTTGACCCGCTTCCGGCGCCTTCGGAGGACAATGTAGATCTTGATGTAGACCAGCAGGGTAACGATAAAGGGCACGTAGAAGGAGACGACAGAGGAGTAAACCACGAAGGCGGGGTTGGCAATGATGCACTCACTCTGTTCTGGAGGAGGGAGAGCGTCAGGTGGGCGGGTCAGCTGGCCCAGGGCCCACAGCATGCAGAGCGGCCTTATCTCCTCCACCGGACAAGTGAGGACAAGGTTACAGAGGCTATATTAGATGTCTAAGGTTTCTTGGGAATGTTAGATGCAAATAAATGCACAGAGTAAATCAGGGCATTAAAAACACAACCATGAGCAAAAAGCTAAGCTGTTTGTTAAACTGCTTCCAAGTTTTCCCATTCATATGTTCTCATTAGGCGTCATTAGTTCTGTCACCTAGGAGCACACAAGTGGAGCCAGGGTGTTCAGAAAAAACGCCTCAAGAAAATTATTTTTAAGAGCATAAGCCATTATTTTAGCCTTTCCCGCACACTGCGGGGAGGTCTGCCGCCTTCTAATTTTAGGAACAAGCTAACTGGGTCCTGTTTGCTGAACTCACCTGTGTTCCACTGTGATTCCAAGCTCCCTTCCAGGCCTAGGAGATGTCTGGCCTCTATGTGAGGGCTTTTTCAGGTTAATCTGAGCATAGTTAGGCCTATTCCCACTTCCTGCAATTCTCACAAGAGTTAGATTTGGCACCACACATTTTCATGGCTTCACTGTGTACTACAGTCCTGGAATGGTCTCCAGAGGCACACCTGCGTGGCTTTCGCCTCCCTCTAGAGCAAGCTCGGCGCCACACCAGCAGGCAGATGCGGTGCCTTTTCTGTCTGACGCAGTCCAACGGCCTCGCCAAGGGCAGGCCACGGTGTGCCAGCCGCCTACTTGTTTCTACCTTTTCAGCTCCAGGCGGCTGAGGCCTGGCCTGAGCTCATCTGGCCCTGGGGCTGCAGCCTCATTACACAAATACCATTGCTAGGGGTGATGGAGGACCAGTAGCCACCCTTGTGTGTGCACATATACAACAGGCACACACATGCAGTGTGTGAGGCCATCTGGCCTGCTTCAGTCTAACAAACAAGGTTGAAAATGGCCAGACCTCCTCCTGAATCATAATCCCCACCCTTCACCTGACTCCACTGTGCCCCGGGTCATTGGTCCTCTCTGGCCCAACCAGGTAAAACATGGAGTCAGGTTTGGCCCAGGAGACCCCCCTGGCCTCAGTCCAGGTGGTGATCAGGCCCCCGTTGGGTGTCTACCACGTCTGCACCAAGGCTCAGCAGCCGCAAGAGCCTGCACAGAGGCCGGCTGAGCCCTCGGCAGGCAGCGGCAGGGCTCACCTGTGTTGTTGAGTCCAAAGAGCATCGGGCAGGAGATGGTGAAGGACAGGACCCAGACGATGGCGATCATGACTGTGACCCGGCGCTTGGAGCTGTAGCGTGTGTTGTAGAGCATGGGCATGGCCACAGCCGTGTACCTGCAAGGAGATGGGGTGGAGGACCCCTCACTCCACAACACGCACAACCAGAGACACCCCACTCTTTGGGGGTGGACAGTTGGCCCACCTCCATGAAGCTCACCTGTCTACTCTAAATCAACGCCCCTGCCTGTCCCCGACTCAGACAATGAGGACAGTTGGTACTGCCCAATTAACTGCTTAAGGACTAACTGGCTACCATTAATCCTGGACCACACCCTTTACTCCTGTCTCCCTGCTTGAATATTAGGCTTTGTGAGGGGCCATGGCCTGGGTCTTTGTGCCTTTGAAACTGTACCTGCCACACCTGCGCTGAGCCACTGAGGTGGAAGTGTTTGTCAACGGATTGGTAGCTGGGACCCTCAGAGCAAGGGTTAAACCCCAGCTCCATTCAGCAGAAAATAATAACAATGGTAATTGTATACAATCCCTCACATTCCTCTACCCACCACTTCTCATACATTAGCTCATTTCATCTTCCAAGAACCGTACAAGGACGAGGAGGGCCAGGGCCTCTGGGAGCCCACATAGCCTGTATGTACAAATTAGTGAAAGGCTCTAAGGATATATCTTAGCAAGGCGAGCACAGCCTGGCCCCCTTGGCTATATGTCCTGTGCTGGACATAAACTGTATAACCAAACACTGTAACTCCAAATGGGCAGCAATCATCATCCTTGGTTTCTAGACAATGAAACTAGGGTTCTGAGAACTTTCATAACCTGATCCAGGTCACCTAAGTAGGAAGCGACAGAACCAGGCCATCAGTCAGAATCAAGTGTTCTCTCTCTCTATAGCAGTCTGTGCGTGCTTGGTAACATCACGGTCCATAAAATGGTACTTTCCCAGCCAGACACACATGCACCTACATATATGTGCATGCACACACACACATATACACGTGCATAATGCACATAAATACATGGACTCATAGGCACAAAGCCAGCCACAGAGCATCATAGACAGAGCCTGCCTGAAGGCAAGTTGGGGCAGCCTGAAAGGTAAATGGCCACGGGCGCCACTCCCACCCTGGCTGGGCTCACCTGTCGATGCTGATGGCACACAGGTTTAGGATGCTTGCTGTGCACATCATGACGTCCAGAGTGACAAAGATGTCACAGTGAATCCTGCTGAACTTCCACTCGCCCACCACCTGGGGACAAAGCAACATATTAGGTGAGGAGTAGAGAGGAGATTAGCTAAGGCTTGGTAGCTCGGCTCTCCTGGGGCAGATGAGGCCACGGGCTCAGAGGGCAGCTGTGAGGGTCTTGTGGGTCTCCACCTGGGGCCTGGGGGATAAGAGGGGTAGCAATCGGGGTCATAACCATGATGTGTGAGGCCCTTGCCCCTCACCCCTCTCCTCCTAGGCACATAAGGCCATCTTGTTCCAAGAACTGCCCTAGAAGAAAGATGACCAACTTATACTGAGTACTTTCAACTTCTTTATCTGGAAAACATTTCTGTGATCACCTTGAGATCCCCATTTTACCAATGAGGAAAAGAAGCCTCAGAAAAGTGCAGGGACTTGCCCAGCTCAGTATCTGGTCCTGCTCTGGCCCAGGTTCCTGAGAGAACCAGCAGCTCCGTCAGGGCCCAGCATGGAGCATGGCACAGGACAGGGGCCCCATAAGTGTCTGTTAAGAACAATGGACAACAACGATGACCCTATGAAACAGGGAAGGCTTTTCTGCTCCTTGTTATTCCTGGAGAATGAAAGAAGAAGAGTCAGGGCTTTAGGCACACCAGAATGGGCTGGGGAGGGGGCTGCATGACACAATCTCGGTAAGATGGGATATGAGAAGTCCAGCTCCTGGAACAAGCATTTCACACAACTCCCCACCCCTATCACACACACTCCTACTCCCTTACACACACACACACACACACACTCCTGTACTCGCCCCCATGCACATCCACACCCCCACACCTCCATTCACACACAGGCACTCACACTCACACAGCGCACTGAGTCTGGAGCAGCCCCAACCCTGCGCAGAGTCAGGCCAGGGAGGTGGCACCTTGGGCCTCTGCCAACTGAAGAAAAGAGCAGGACAGCCCCCTCTCAGTGTTACAGCGCAGCGGCAGGCCTACTTGTAACCTTGCTCGTTCTCAGCACTGCCCTCTTTTCTGCTTTGAGGCATGAAACCAAATGTTGGCATTTACGCTCAGTGACAGGCACTGCCACTCTGCTGTCGAGTGTGGAGGAAACACAGCTCTTCCTGGAAGACAGGGAGCCTCTCGCAGCACTGCCTTCTCTCGGCCCCTCCCGAGTCGCAGCACAGAGGTCCCTGCGCCTCAGTGCAGCGCTGACCATGTGGGGAGCAGCTGAATGTCCTGGAGGCAGGGATGGGGGGTACGGAGGGGCTTCCCTGGCATAAACAAAGTCCACCCTTTGGCATCACTGGGAGAGTTCTGGGCCTAACTGGTCCACTCCCCCTTTGAAGCCTCTCCCAGACTAGAATTTCAGAGCTGCTTTCCTGTCCCTGGGGATCTAGGGCTGAGATCTTCCCCATCCTGCCTGCTTTCCTCCTTCCCTAAAGACACTTCGTATGTTCCAGGCTCTGTGTAGACTCCGGAGTACAGTGATGAGCCGGACAGACAAGTTCCTGCCTCTGGGAGCTCTCAGTCCCCTTTCCCAAAGGTTTTTCTGGAGCGAGAATGAGGACGGCTTTCCTCCGCGGTTTCAGGAGCAGCTCTTCTAGGACGCAGTTGGGGAGCTGACTCAATGACTCAAGAGAATGTGTTGGTAGGCACTGTTTCTAGAACATCTATTGTGGGCATGTACTTTATCTAATTTATTGTTCTTAAAGCTCATACAAAGGGGGCTGCTTATTCCGATCATGGAGGCAGGAACTGAGCCCAGAGAGTTAACCCAGCTACGGTGCAGCAGGGCTTGAATTTGAAGGCAGTTCTCGGCAGCACAACATACACTCTCTCCTAAGCTGTCTTGGAAAGGTCCATCAGGCCTGTTGAAGAGGAAATAATTATGTAAAAAGTACTAAATAAACAAAGTGTGAAAGGAAAGACTATAATTGCTAGGGTGGACAAACTTGGGGTCAAATCGGAAAATGGAATTGCCCAAGATCCCCTGGTGACTTAGTGCCACAGAAAGGACCAGGCCCCAGGTTTTTCTCTGTACTTTCGGACACCATACCTTGACTCTTTTTTTTTCTTTTTCTTTTTCTTTTTAATCCTCACCCGAAGACATGCTTATTGATTTTAGAGAGGGGGGAGAGAGGGCAAAAGAGCAGGAAAGAAACTGATGTGAAAAAGAAACATTGACCAGTTGCCTCTCATTTGCACCCTGACTGGGGACTGAACCTGCAACCTAGGTATGTGCCTCAGCCAGAATCAAACCCGCAACCTTTTGGTTTACAGGGCAATGCTCCAGCCAACTAAGCCACGCCAGCCAGGGCACACTGACATTCTTGCTCACATAAAGCTGAGACCTGCAGGATGGGCCTTGAGTTAGCTGGTTAAATCCTAATAATAACTAGCACATATTAAGCACTTATTACGTGTCAGGCACTGTTCTAAACACTCACAGTCATATCTATGGAATGTGACAGCAGACTTCTGAAGTTAATAACATGGATGCCACACCTCAAAACCTCAAGCTTCACCCTCCAAAGCAGCTTCGCACACTTTGTTTCTCTGCCTGGAGCACAGGTGCCCCGGCTCCCGCACCCCGGGTGATTCTTCTGAAAACATCACTTCTTCCTGCACAACCTCCTTGTCCCCACATGCCAAGTCCCGTGCCCCCTATGTGTTCCCACATCTCCCGTGGGGACTGCTCCACTGTCACCTCCATCGGTAGTCTCCTCATTGATGGCAGGTCAGTGCTTTAGACTTCAAGGAGGGCACAGGACACAGAATTGCCCAATACATGTCAAATGAGTGAATACAAAACTCTGAGACCTTAGTCTGTTCACATTTCGATTTCGTCTGCTCATCTGGAAAATACACACAGTAAACCCACCCCACAAAGGGCTGTGGGGCCGAAATGGCACGGTACATGCAGACAAGTGGCCCATGGCTCTCTCCTCTAGGAGCTTCTCCAGATGGAAAGTGGTAGAGTTGGGAACTGAACCCCTTCCTCCCACTTCAAAAGCAGTGTGGTTTCCAGATACTGAGCGGAATAAATGTGAGTAATGCACATCCAGTTCCACGTTAGACAGGCACTGATGTGGCAGACTATTGGAGGCATTTAATATTACTGGAAATGGAACAAGATGGAAGATTCTAGACACAGCATATGGTTGCAAGAACACTTTGACAGGATGTTGGGACACAGTGAGACTCCACTTGGGACATTCTCTAGGGACAATAAATAGCCGAGACTGTGTCCTGGGAATAGGGCTCACTGTCCAGCTCTTGTTGGGGTAGGAGGCTACGGCAGAGCTTGAGCACAGCCCTCTGAGATGCCATTCTCCACCCTGCCCTCTGAACACTGAGATTTCCCTCTAAAATAAGGGTGAACAGGTATGTTTACAATACCTGTTCAAAGGACTTAGAGATTGGTAGGAGCCCCAGCACAGCCCATGTACAGATTTGGCCCTACCCTAGAGAGTCTGGGCAGGGGCAGTGGGTCTGAAAGCCCCAGAGCCCATGCCCATCGCCCCAGGCAGAGCACACCTCACTCTGGGAAGAGGGTGCTTCTTTGCCTGGGTATGGGAGGGTCCTCTCTCTACGTGGACAGGTGCGGCATGTCTATGGTCATTTCATCTTGAATACTATTGTCATGGTTGACTTTTACTTAGTGCTTACTACATGCCTGGTTCCATTCCAAGCATATTTACATAGTCATTCATTCAATTTTCAAACAATGCTCTGAGATAGATAAGGAAACGGACACACAGGGAGGTCTTTTTCCCTGATGGTCTGAGGCCTGGGGCCCTCCTCTGAAGGTGAGCAGGAGGGGGCCACGAATTAAGAAGGGGCTCCTCAGGGAGAGACCTCAGACAGCACATAGGCCTAGCAGAGTCTAGGGGCCTCATAAGACATTGGCATCATGGAGGGATTGAACCCCTGGCTGTGGCATCTGCATGTTTTTATGTAGTTTTGTGTCTCTTGTTTCTTTCCTTTCGGTTCTTCCTTAACATTCAGTCATGTCATTTTTGAAGTACCAGCCTGTTTAGGCTGCACTAAAGGAAACCAGAGAGTGATGGCCCAGAGCTCCCGTGGGCCGGTGTGGCGGTGGCGACAGGAGGCTCAGGAGCCCCCGCGGGGAGAGAAGACAGGGAGAAGGGCCACTTTTGACCAGCCTCCCCTCCCCACCTCAGCTTCTTCCCCTTGTGGGCTTCTCCGCACCAACCTACAAGGGCTTGATGTTTTCTTTTAAAGAAGGGTTTGCTGCCATGGTATGGGCAAACTCCTCTCTAGCCCTGGGCAGGAAGGAAACAACCCAGTGATCTTGATGACCTTAGCATTAGTTCTTCCCCTCAACACCCGGTCAGATTCCTGTGCAGCCAGACTCCACCCCAGAATCCTGGGCAGAGAAAGGCACGGGATTCAACCTGTGCCTACCCACATCTGCCTGGCAGCTCTGAAAAGTCCACCTGGAGGTGAGTCCACTTAGGGACTTCCTCAGCTGCTTCTCCCTTTGCTATGTGACCTGGGTGAAGACAGGCAACTTCTCAAAGCTTCGGTTTCCTCTTCTGTAAAGTGAGAAGAGTAGTTTCAACTGCCAGAATTAGCATAAGCGTTTGCTGAGTCTGTGTCTGAACAACACCTGGCACAGTGCCTGGGCCATAGCAGGGGTCACCTGCTCACTATTTTGAGGCACAGAGCTGGGCTCTGTCGTGGGCTGAGCAACGGCGACTCGCTGGTCCTTCCTAAGGACAGGGCTGCAGCACAGCTCACAAACACAGGCACTAGGACAAACTGGGGAAGAGGAGAGGGAGAAGGGGAGCACGGAGCAGCAGCCCGCACTTTTGAGGTGGGGAAAGAGGAATGAAAAATTCAGGCCTGGAAGTAGGAACATCTCCCGTCCTTGGGGGTCTTCACCATTTATTCCCAGTTCCAGCAGGACCTAATGAACCAACTCAGGGGCCAGACAGGGAGCCAGCTTGCTGCTGGAGGGGGTCACCTAACTTCTGTGAAATGGGGGTGACAACATCAGTTTCTCAGGGCTGCTGTGAGGCCTCGGTGGGAAAATGCTGTACGTAAAGGGCTTAATAGAAGGCCTGGCTCCTAGTAAGGACTCTATCGCTGGGAGCTGGGACTGTGAAGGCGACAATCTACTCCTTTTGTAAGGAGAAAAACTAAGCCCACAGTGGAGGAAGAGAGCACCTGAGAAAGCACCAGGCAAGCTGTGGGTGGAAAGCAGTGAGGAGCCCGGACTTGAGGCTCCAGCACTGTGTCCTCCGGAGAAGGTGCTGAGTAAGGCAGGGCCCAGACCTACCTCCAGGTAGACAACCCATGGCATGACAAGCGTGGCTACAAGGAGGTCAGCGACAGCGAGGCTGACGATCAGGTAGTTGGTGGTGGTCTGCAGCGCCTTCTCGCGGGACACGGCCATGCACACCAGCACGTTGCCGAAGACGATGATGAAGATGAGCAGGGTGAGCAGCATGGCATAGTAGTTGTAGTGGGGCTTGTCGGCCTTCCCTTCAGACCCGTTGAAGGGCTGGCTCCAGTTCCGGCTCTCCAGATCGTCATTGTACCAGGACAGGTTCAGTAGATCCATTGGGGTAACAGGGCCACTGGGTGGCCAGGCTCTGGCCAGGAGAAATGGACACAGGGCATGAGCGGGACAACCTCCTGAAGCATGCTGCCTCCCATGGAGGACTCTGGGGCTAACGTCAACCACTAGAAGTTAATAGAGAGAATTCTCCAACCTCAGAATGTTAAGTTTTGCATCTAAAAATTTTCTTAAAACATTGAGGCCTGCTGCCACTATTTTGCTAGCAAGTTCTTGCAGATGGTAGAACAAATGAGCAAGTATAATCTTGTTAAGAAGTATAATAAAGTAAATGAGCTTGAGAAGAGCTGACCGTTCATACATTCATTTATTGAACAAACATGTATTAAGCACGTCGCATTCACCACACACTTAAGTTCATGAGGAGGCCTAGCTTCTAATGGTAGGAGTAGAAATATGCATTCATTTATTCTTGCTTCTATAAATATTTATTGAGCATTGTTCTCATAGTGCTGGAAACACCAGCAGGAACAAAATATACGTGATTCTCCAACTCACAATCTAAAATCAACAATAGCCAATTAATCAAGCAATTAAATCTGTGAATGGTAGGCACTAGGAAGTGAAATGGGGAAAGAGACACATAACCTAGCGTAGAGATTTAAAGGAGGCATTCCAGAGGAAGTGATGCTCAGCAGACGCCTGAAGGATGTGTTGGAATTAGCTGGGTAAAGACTTGGGAGCCAGGGGAGGGTCTAGACATGGGAATCATCATATGCAAAAGACAGAGCCAGGGAGCAGGTACCACGGTGAAGGCAGAAAGAGGTTCTGGCTAGCTGAAGCATGGAGGGGCTTGGAATGAGTTAAGTTAGGGAGGCTGCAATAGCTGAGATCATAGAGGATCACAGAGGGTCTTACAAGTCATACCAGCAGCTTAGACTTGAGCCTAATGGCAGTGGGAACACCAAAATCAGATTTGCCTCTCAGAGGGAATATTCTGAGAGAATATTGTGTGGAGAATGGAAGGGTGGGGCCAAGCAAGGTGGCAGCACACCAGCTGGGAGGTATTGCAAGAACCCCAGAGAGAGATGGTGAGGTCTGCACACATGCACTGAGAGCCCCGAGGAATGGGCATCCCATCCCATGGGGAAAAAAACATCCTGAAAGAGGTGTCATTTGAGACGAAGTAGAGGGAGGAGTTAGCCAGGCAACCGAGGGGTAGGGGGAGATGTTCCAGCCAGAGAGAACCTAACACAGTCTCAAAGAGCAAATACTTCTGTTAGGCAAAAATTGTCGGGTCTGATGGTGACACTGGGGAAAATTAAACCGGAGGGCTATGCATGGACCAGACGGTGCCTTGTAAGCTTGGGAGCTCCTGAAAGGTTGGGTGCAGAGGACTGACTCCATTGGACTGGTGTTTTAAGAGAGATCATTGGCTGCTTCAGGGTAGAAGGGACCTTGGAGGGAAGTGAGGTGTGGCTGTCATTCAGGTAACATGTGGTTGCAGTTGTCCAGATGAAAGTAGTGGAGATGAGAATGCAGAGAAGTGTTCAGAGTCAGTAGCTAACGTGGAAGTCAGTTTCATGGAATTTGGTCTTTGAATAGATAGGAGGTGGGAGGAGCAATGGGGGCAAACAGGGAGAGAAGTTGTCAAGGATAACTCTGGATTTCTGCATTGGGTTCTGGGAGGTTGGTAGTGCTGCTCACTGAGAAAACGGAGCAGGGGGCTCAGAGGCAGACTTGAGAGGCACTGATGAGCTTGACAGCCTGTGTTTTAGTTGTGATTGAAACATAATGCACATATAATAGAGTTGGCTTTCCTGCTAACAAAAGTGTTCCTATTTCACATACTAGAATTAAATTGATCAGTTCTCAAGGCATTCTGCACAAAGCACCATGATTTCCAGGCGTTATGGTACCCAAGTGGATTTGAAATGCACTGATTTATGCCATTCAGGGTGAACATGCATCCAAATCGGGGTAGAGGGCACAGCAGCTACAACAGATCAGAGGGGTCCCCACCTCTGACCTGGGAGGAGGGTGTTGCCCTTCTACGCCCTCATCCCTCTGTGAAATATCTGCTGGGCCAGCTCTCAGCAGAGGAGTAAGAATGATATCTCACCCAGCACCACCACTCTGGATTCCCTGGGGAAAGCAGAATGCCTAATTCCATGTGGGAAGACATGGAATGCCACCCATGCAACAAGTCTTCCAGCTCAGGGTAGGGGAGCGCTGTGTCCTATTGCAGCTATCTTCTGCAAGCCCGGTGGGCCCTCTTCCCAATTGGAGCACACAGCAGGAGACCTGTATGTACGTACTGAGCAGGCAACAGGGGCTACTTCTGCCATTCATTTACTCAGTCAGCATCCATGGAGCCTGCTGGTCAGAAAGCATGGAGCCAAGGACTGTGGAAGGCCTGGGGACCCGGAGGCACCGGCACTTACCCAGCATCCGGACGGTGCTTTTCTGCCCTTCTTCCCACTCTCTCAGTCCCTCTCTGGGTAGGACCAGTGGCATCTGATGGGGCCTCTCAGGTCCCTGTCTTCCCCACCCCACCCATTCTCTACACCCAACCAGACTTGGGTTCCTGCAGTGTACTCCTGAGCCTGCCCATGAGGGTGGCTCCATCTAGTTGCAGGAGATTTGACAGTGTGTTGTGTTCTTTTCTATTTTTAATATACTATCTCATTTATCCTCAACACAACCTCTGAGGCTTGTAATTATTACCCCACTACGCAAATCAGAAAAGTGTCTGGAGAACTTCATTTCCTTTTTCTCCATTCACCCAGTATCTACAGATCCTTCAGAGAAAGCTCGCTCAGGGTCCTCCTGCCCTAGGACCTATCCCAAGTCTTCCCAGCTGGATCTTCTTCCTCCCTCCTCGAGGATTCTACAGCATTGCTTCGTGGTTTGGTTCTGGAACATTCCTCAACAGAAGAGTGAGTCTGTTGTTTTCACTGGGGTATAAGCATCTCA
Organism: Mormoops blainvillei; assembly: GCA_004026545.1. Classification (NCBI taxonomy): domain Eukaryota; kingdom Metazoa; phylum Chordata; class Mammalia; order Chiroptera; family Mormoopidae; genus Mormoops; species Mormoops blainvillei. The sequence goes on from PVJD01005965.1 coordinate 94,989, forward strand.
AGATTACACCGTGTGTTACTTATGCCTCATCTTCTTCGTGGAATAATCGAAAGAGCGTACTAGCTTGCTCTTCTCACCCAACTCCTGATGCTGTGATTTGCAGGCAGTGACGATCCCCAGAGGCTTGCTGAACTGAATCAGAGTCTCTGTGAGTGCACCTGGGAAGAACCCCACACACATACTTGAAAGTAGCTATTAACAAGTGACAAAAGAGCAATGCAGCCCGAGTGTCATGGGTATTACATGTCGAGTCCCCAGGAAGCAGACTGAGGAGGAAATTAGCACGCAGGAAATTTACTGGGGATGCTTGCAGGCTCAAGACTTCTCAAGGAGAAGTTAAGCTGCTTTGCAGTCATACCACAGGCCTCAGGGTCAGGCCTTTGTCTCCTCTCATAGGTCCCGGGCTTTCCCAGGGAAAGGCATCTCTCTTCGGAAGTGGGCAATCACCAAGAAGGCGGACCCACCTGCAAACTGTCAGTTGCCAACACTCCCAGTAGTTGGGGAAGGAGTGCAGTAGTTGTAGAGGGGATCTGGGTAGCACACTATATAGCACCTACTACAGTGGATGTTCAGAAATCAGAGACGATATGCCTGCACATGGGTATGGCTGGGGTGTTCATGGAGGGCTTCCTGGAAGGGGTGAACTTAAACTGGAACTTGAAATTGTGGGTACAATTTAGATGGCAAATGTGAACACTGCAGGTCAGGGAGGGGCTACGAGTGAACACTCATTCCTCAGCAAAGTGGCGAGTCCCTTCACCCAAGGCTGTATGGAAAAGGATTCACTGTTTGCATTTAATTTTCTGATTAGTATTTATTCTCAATGGTTCTTGTTGCTTTTTGCTGAAACACATGTAATATGTTAATGTTATAGAAAGAATGGGAAATCATGGAAAATGCCTAAATGCCTATAGGCCCTATTAACATCTTGGTACAGGGTTGTCTTCTGTGCCCCCAGCACCCTTCCGACCTGGGGCTGACATTTCTCACCAGCGGCGGCTGCCCCGCTAGCTCTCACACGGCACCAAGCTGAGCAGGAATTCAGGCATCAGCAAATCCACCCCCACAGACAAGGCACTCTAGCATGAGAGGCACTAGTATAACATAGGGGCTGAAGACCCTGGGTTCAAATCCCAGCTGTACCCTTACTAGCTCTGGGATCTCAGCTCTTTGGCTTTCCTGAGCCCGGGTTTTCTCATCTACAAAATGGAGATAGCAATTACAGTTGTGAGGATTAAGTAAGACAACACATGTGTGGCCAGCACAAGTAAACCCTCAAGGAATGTGGACTTTAAAAACCAAACCAATCGAAGGAACAAAAAGGAGAAAAAAAAAAAGGCAATGTCTGTTCCTGAGCCATGGTTTCAGGATATGTGTGAGCGCCCCCTGGGATGGGCTAGCCACTGGCCTGGCAGATCCAGCTCTCCCCGGCCACCTGCGGTACAGTCAGTGACTGTTAGGACAGTTGTTGTATTTCCTAGGCTCTGAGATATAGGATTCAGTGTAAGATGCCCCATTGTCTCCTGTACCACTAGGGAAAAAAATGCCATCAAACCCCAATAAGCTCTAAGGCGGGGTCAACTGTAAAATGAATTCTGATTTCAGAGACATTAAAATGTTGGTGGAGTGTGTGTCAACTTAGGATGAACAGAAATACAGTGCCCTCCTGGCACTTCCCTACCTGCGTTTTCTCAGGAGGTCTAAGAAATCCTGCCAGTCTGCAGGTGTCACCTGATCCAGCTCCACCCCTTTCTCTTTTCCTTCTACACCTGGGCTCCAAGGGGCGTCGTTCATCAGAAGATGGAATGGGGGAGGCCAGGCTGTGGTCTTTCTCACTCTGGGGGCATCTGGAAGCCCCCTCAGAACCCTACTCCCCTAGCTTCTCCATCCAGGTGAACTTTTGCCTGTGAGGAAGGGAAAGCACCAGGTCATCTGTCCTGGTCCGGGCTCCAGAGAAGCCAGGTGAAGTCAATGTCCCCTCCTGTGTAAGTGGGGAATGCCAAGCCCACACAGCAGCCAGCACCCTGGATTTGCCAGGATAGTCTACATTTCTTGTGTTTTTTGTTTTGTTTTGTTTTTAAACAGAGATTGGCTAAATGTATAACCCAAGGTGAATTATTCTTAACAGTTATAAGACTTTTCACATATCTAAGATCACATTATTTTAAATGTTTTTCTGTTGTCAGAGTAATAAGCATTTTGATTTGGAGTTATGAAAATGCAATCGACTTGCTCACCAGCCTCCATACTCAACTAACCTTCATCTTCCTCTCAGGAGGCTCCTACTTCAGGTGTAAAAAGGCTCCAAATTACAGTCCCCAGTCATTGAGCATTTAGCAAGCACCAAATACATACATGGTCACTGCCATTTCTTTGCACTTAGCTACATGGTTTTACTGGTTTAGCTACACAGTCCTATCTCCTGGGAGAGAAATGGATGATCTAACCTTGCTGCTGAGCACACCCCAAAATTCACATTTCGAAGCTCTATCCCCCTCCCTTCCAACACAATGTTATTTGGAGGTGGCCTCTGGGAGGTGGTTAGCTCTAGATGAGGTCATGAGGGTGGCGCCCTCAGGATGAAGTAAGTGTTCCTGTAAGAGACACTGGGGAGATTGCTCTCACCCTCTCTCCGCCCTGTGAGCACATAGTGAGCGGCAGCCGGGGGAGGCCCCACCAGGGCGGGACCATGCTGGCACCCTGCTCTCAGGTTCCAGTCTCTAAGCTGTTAGAACATACACTTCTGTTGTTTAAACCACCCAGTCTATGGTGTTTTCTGATGGCAGCCCGAGCTGACAGGTGCCGGCAGATGCCGGGCTTCATGCAAGCAGGGGGCTGACTCTCCCCCAAAGTACTGTCTTCATCTCCCCTGGGTAGCAAAGCGGTACATTGCTGCTCCCCTCCCCAGCTTTCAGGCTTTTCTTTCTCAGCCTCCCCGGCGTGTGGGAAAGAGGAGGGGGCCCGGAACAGGGGAAACTCCATTTGTGGGTGGTCTGCAAGCCTCAGCCATCACGTGCCAGAAATCACCTGGCCCTTATCTGTCTCCAGCACTCACTGTCCTTCCCCAGCTCAGAATGGCAAAGATCTACTGAAAGATCTTCCAGAACCATCCATCGAGTTGTCCCTAGCATCCAGCCCACCACAGCCCGCTGCAATTATTGCTGTCTTCAGAGCTACACAGTGGCTTTCCAACAAGACATATGGGGTGAATTGAGGTGTGTGGGTTACCTGGGCAAGAGGAATGGGAAGCTCACCTTTCTGGCCTCGAGCTCCTCTGCTATTTATACTTTGTCCCTTACAAATGGTACAATTTTCTGTGTGTGTACTAATTTGAAAACTTGCTAGCTCTGGGGCAGGGATAGGGAAAGGAGACAGTAGTGGGGCAGATGTTGTGGTGAGGAGGTGGGCTCACACCCAGCCTGCAAATAGAAACAGCTTCTCACAAGTGTGTCCTGGGAAGTGGGGGGAATGAGGCGGAGAAGGCTTGAAAACTCCATAGTTTGAGGCTGTCCCCTAACACTGATGCTTTCTCTTCCGGAAAAACTTGGAGGCTATTGTCATCCTTGGTCACCAGCTTGCTGGGGTGGGACCAAAAGGGCCAATCTTAGGGCAGCCTGGAACCCTGGAGAAAAGCTGGCTGGTCCCAGAGGAGAGAGGAGAGGATTCCTTTTCTCTGGTTTCAACTTGACTCCAGCTTCCAGCAAAACCCTGGGCCCAGGACCCAGAGCGGGGGCTGAGAAACCCTTGGTGAGTCTAGACTCAAGCAACTGGCTCCCGCCTGCTGCCTCCTCTGAAAGTTTGGTGTTTGAAGGAATCAAATTGTCTAATTAAAATTTAACAATCCCTTATCAGGCTCCTGGCGGGTGAGGCACTAGCTGTCTTAAACACATCATTTTTCCCTCTTTTCTAAGACTTGAAGCAGTTCACTGAAAAAGGAGGGGGGCACTTTGCATTTGCATTTCAAAAGCAGCTTGTTGGAGGGAATTCAGCTGGAGGAGAATGGGAGTGGGTAAGGGCTCCTCCTCAGAGCCCACAATTCAAGCTACCCCGATCCTCTGATCAAAGATCCCAGCTGTGACCTGGGGGTGGGTCCTTCCCCAGCTCCCCCTGCAGCTCCACGAAGAAAGAGTGGAAGGGGAAAAGGAAGGGAAGGAAGCATCTGCATTCCTTCCTACTCCAGAGGGAAAAGGAGAAGAGTCACTGAATCATGCCTCACCTGATGCCCAGGAGGGCTGCCTCAGCAGGGGACACTGGAACCAGGAGCCCAGGAGTCTGGCAGCTCCCAGAGCCCTAGGCCAGGCAGTCACAGAGAGTGCCTTCTGCACCCAGACCTTGGGAAGGCTCCTGTGCTGGATGGAAGGCACAGTTCCATCTTATCTGCATGGAAAGGCCTCCAAGTCCTGGGGCTGGGGATGGAAGGGATGGTGGGGATGGGAAGGGTGGTGGGGACGGTGCTGGGAGTGGGGGTGGAGGAGGAAGAATGGAGAGGAATGCTGGAATGGAGAATAGGGAAGTCTGAGGGTTAACAGTGGAAAATTGTAACAGTGGGGAATTGTAATTCACCCCACCATTCTTTTGACATTGTTTCTGTAAGTGCTGACTCTGGCTAACATGTAGCTTATAGATGGACAGCAGGTATGTGTAAGAATCCTAGGAACTAACATCAAAAGATATAGACCCCCACCTTCAGGCATCCCAGCTCTGGGAGATTTGCTGACCTTCAACTGTGGAGCCAGGATGGCTAAACCAGGATGGCACACATGGGACTGTCACTTGCCTTATCAGAATGGACTGTGCTGATCTGCTCTTAGACAACTTTTTAATCCCGGCCCCTGGTCTCTTTGTTCTGTTCCCCTCGCCCTCCTTATAAGAAACCTCTTCCTGCACTGAGATGTGGAGATGGGCTTCATGACATGAGTCTCCAGGAGATGGGCTTTTAGAACTGATTCCCCCATTTTCCAGGTGGCCAGCACCTGAAAATAAACCACTTTCCTTTACATCAGCACCCGCTGCTTGAGTATTGGCTTTCGTAGCGGCGGGCAGCCGGCCCTATGGTTCGATTACATGAGGAAGTGGGGCGATGGATGCTGTCGCCTCCAGAACGCCCCCTCCCACTCCTTGTCCTGAACATCTTTCCCAGAGTCCCAAGCCAGACATGTAGGGTAGTAAGGTGGTGAGGCTGGGGGCCTGGCTCTTGCACCAGTATTCACTCCGGAGGCTCCTATCTAAGGAGAGGGGACACCCTTCCCTTCCAGGCACAGGCAAGGTCCGCTCCCAGAAATTCCTTGGCTCCAAGAGATCGAGGAATGGTGGGGGTAACCCACCCCTTTGCTGCTGAAGGGGGGTGGGGTGGGGCAGGGGAGGGACGGACAGATGTGAACTAGACCTAGGCTAGTGGGGAAACCTGCCCTCCAGTGGCCTGGGCGGGGGAGTGGGAAGAATGCCACCCACTGACACCATCTCCCCTTGGTGACCCCTCCTGCATGGGAAGCCTCCCTAGTCCTGCCTGGAGTTCTGCAGGGCAGCTGAGCAGCAGCAGCAGCAGGGTTGTTATCTGTGGGGAATTGTCTCAACTTCCTCAGAAAGTATGGAACAGCTTGGATGAATCTTTCCCATTCCTGCTCTCTTGTTGTGTCTGACCCCACCCAGCTAGAGCCAGGAGTGTGGGCACAGTCTCGAGGGCCCTCAGTGGCCCCACCTGAGGTTCATAACCCCGTCACCTGCTCAAAGCCTCCCTGCCCCCCCGACCCATGCTTGTTGAAGTGGAACATAGTCAAGAAGTCCCGGCCTTGCCTCCTACCTGAGCCAGGAGAAGCTCTCCTTGGATGCTCATTCAGCTTCCTGTCACAAAGGCCACAAACCTACCAGCACAGGTACCCCTGCTCCCTCCCTTTGGGTCCCAGTGTCCCAATTCCAGACCAGGTCCTGTCCTTCCACCAGGGCTCAGGATTCAGTCCTGGCTGGTGCCCTCCTCCTCTCACCCTTCGGGTCAGGCCTTTCCCCAGGGAAGCCTTCCTGATACTCTGGCTCAGAGATATCCTCTCACTCGATGCTCTCACAACACATGTGCCCCTTGGTGGCATTCATCACGACTATAATTAGGTGATTATTTGTTTAATTATTTGTTTAGTGTCTGTTCTTTTGCCAAACTGTGAACTACATCAGCATAAGAATCACACATGGAAACCGAGTGGCGTGGCTCTAGGACAGCAGTCGTTTTTGTCCTTGCACACCTGACTGGCACAGAGCCCTTCCTTCACGTGGCCAAATCTGGGTCTGTTTGGGCCTAATAAACAATGCTGGCCTTACCCTGATGACTCCCCAAGACCCTGCCCCACCACAAAGGTCTGTGGACACCCGTCAGGGGGCAGTTAGACTTGGTGTACCCTGGGACCGTTGCTGAGTGGCTCAGGCCCAGCACTGGCACCAAGTTTGTACCTATTTCAGTCTCGTGAGCATCACTCGCCCCTACCTGGTGACTCACCAAGAACCTACCTCATGCAACTCAAGTACCGCCAGAGGCTCTTTCAGTGACTGAGCCTAACAGACAGCAGAGGCAGGCAGAGGTGGGTCCTGGGTGCCTTGGGACCTTTGCTGATCTGCCCTTGGGCTCGGTACTGGTGAAAGCTGGCCTTGGTGTGCAGCTTGGTCCTTCTCATGCATACCCAGGCCCAGCAGAGGCAGCTACAAACTGTGGATCACTCTGTAGATCCAAACAGGTTGCCCAGGGCCAGTCACAGGCAGCATCTGACATTGACATGAACCAGATTCCCTCACAAGAGGCCCCAAAACCAACACACCCACTGGCCAACTTTATACAACATCAGAGCAGGATCCAATTGGCTTCATAAGCGGCACATCTAAAGGGAGAGCTTGGCAGGCACCTGATCCTGCTGAGGTGAATTCCACTTTCTGTGGTCAGTACCTGCACAGTAGTTCAAACACTGTGGTTGGGGTTGATTCTCCCAGTCAGTCAGCCTCAGGGTCGACCCCATGTACGAATAGGCTAATAGTAATCACGACTCAATTACAACAGGATGGCTCACATAACCAACACAAGGGTCATTACTAGAGTATGCAGCTCAGGTGATCAAGGAGACTGCACCACTGGGTCCCGCCTTCTACATAAGGCCACACTACCAAGACTGGGAGAAATAGCAGCCCTACCTAATACACAGAAACAAACACAAAAAGGCAGCCAAAATAGGGAGACAGGCCCCAAATAAAAGAACATGAGAAATCTCCAGAAAAAGAGCTAAATGAAATGGAAGCAAGTAATTTACCAGATATAGAGTTGAAAAAAATGATTATGAGGATGTTCAAAGAACTTACGGAGAACCTCAAGAAACTTGGTGAGAACTTTAACAGAAGGAAAAAGGACACAGAAACCATGGAAAAGAACCAGTCAGAAATGAAGAATAAAAGATCTGAAATGAAGAATATACTAGAAGGAATAAACGGTGGGTTGGATGAAGAGCACTGAATCAGCAATTTGGAAGACAAGGTAGAAGAAAACATCCAATCAGAGGAGGAGGGGGAGGAGGAGGGGGGAGGAGAAGAAGGAAAAAGAAAGAAAGAAAAGAAAAGAATCCAAAAAAATAATGAGGCTGGTTTAAGGGACCTTTGGGACAACAGGAAGCACAACAACATCAGCATCATAACAGTACCAGAAGGAGAAAAGAAAAAGGAAGGGATCGAGACCCTATTTGAAGAAATAATGGAGGAAAACTTTTGTAACCTGCTGAAGAAAAAGACACACAAATCCAGGAAGCAGAGAGGGTCCCAAACAACATGGACCCAAAGAGGCCCTCGCCAAGACACATCATAATTAAAATGGCAAAGGTTAAAGACAAAGAGAACCTTAAAAGCACCAAGACAAAAGACAGTTAGTTACCTACAAGGGAGTTTCCGTAAGACTGTCAGCTGATTTCTCAACAGAAACATTTCAAGCCAGAAGGGATTGTCATGAAATATTCAAAATGATAAGAAGCAAGGACCGAGAACTAAGAGTATTTCACCCAACAAGGCTATCATTTAAAATTGAAGGAGAAATAAAGTGCTTCCCAGAAAAGAAAGAGCTAATGAACACCAAACCAGTATTATAAGAAATTTTAAAAGGTCTTGTTTAAGAAGAAGAAGAAGGGGAAAAAACCAGAGGAACATAGTTAGAAAGAATAAAATGGCAATAAATACATACCCATCAATAATAACCTTAAATGTAAATGCCTTAAATGCTCCTATCAAAAGACATAGGGTAGCTGAATAGATTAAAAAAAAAACCAGACCCATATATGTTTCCTTTAAGAGATCCACCTCAGAACAAAAGATACATACAGGCTAAAAACAAAGAGATGGAGAAAGAAATTTCATGCAAATGGAAATCTAAAAAACCTGGTGTAGCAATACTTATCTGAAAAAATAGACTTTAAAATTAAGGCTATATTAAGAGATAGGTAGTGTAATTGAAGCAGTAATCAAAAAATTCCCAACAAACAAAAGTCCTGGACTGGATGGCTTCACAGATGAATTTTACCAAACTTTCAAACAAGAAGTAACACCTCTCTTTCTCAAACCATTCCAAAAAATTCAAGAAGAGGGAAGACTCCCAAGTTCACTTTAGATGGCAGCATTATCTTAATTCCAAAACCAGACAAAGACTCTATGAAGAAAATTATGGGTCAATATCCGTGATGAACATAGATGCTAAAATCCTCAACAAAACATTAGCAAACTAGATGCAGTAACACAGGAAAAAGATCATGCACTATGATTAAGTGGTATTTATTCCAGGGATGCAAGGTTGGTACAGTATTCACAAATCAATGAACATGATACACTACATAAACAAAATGAAGGATAAAAATCACACGATCATATCAATAGGTGCAGAAAAAGCATTGGATAAAATCCAGCACCCATTTATGATAAAAATGCTCAGCACAGCAGGAATAGGGAGAACATACCTCCATATAATAAAAGCCACGTATGACAAACCCACAGCATACGCCATACTCAACGGGCGAGAACTAAAAGTGTTTTCCTTAAGACTGAGAACAAGACAGGGATGTCCACTTTTACCACCACTCTTATTCAACATAGTACTAGAAGTCCTAGCCACAACAATCAGACAAAAAGAAGAAATAAAAGGCATCCACACTGGGAAGAAAGAAGTAAAACTGTCGTTGTTTGCAGACGACATGATACTGTATATAGGGAACCCTAAAGACTTCACCAAAAAACTATAAGAACCGATAAATGAATTCGGTAAAGTAGCAGGATAAAACATAAATATCCAAAAAATTGGTTGCTTTTATATATACCAAAAAATGAACTATCACAAAGGGAAACTAAGAAAACAACCCCATTTTCAATTGCATCAAAAAATAAAATGAAATACCTAGAAATAAATTTAACCAAGGACGTAAAAGGCCTGTGCTTAGAGAATTAAAAGACACTGAAGAAAAATTTGAAGATACAAACAACTGGATGCATATACCGTGTACATGGATAGGAAGAATTTACATCATTAAAGTATCCATACCTCCCAAGCAATCTACAGATTCAAGGTAATTCCTATCCAGATACCAACAGTATAATTCACAGAACTAGAACAAATATTGCAAAAATTTATATGGAATCTCAAAAGACTTCGAATAGCCACAGCAATCTTGAGAAGGAAGAACGAAGCTGGAGAAGTCATGCTATCCAATATCAAATGCTACTACAAGGCCATAGTAATCAAAGCAGCATGGTACTGGCATAAAAACAGGCACATAAATCAATGGAACAGAACAGAAAGCCCAGAAATAATTCCATGCTTTTAGGGTCAATTGATATTTGACAAAGGAGGCAAGAACATACAATGGGGTAAAGACAGTCAATTCAATAAATGGTACTGGGAAAATTGGACAGATACATGTAAAAAAAATGAAACTAGAACACCTTCTTATACCATACACAAGAAAAAACTCAAAATGGAATGTAAGATTTAAAACCATAAATATCCTAGAAGAAAACATAGGGCCCTGACAGGTGTGGCTCAAGGGGTTGGGTATCATCACACAAACTGAAAAGTCCCCAGTTCAACTCCTGGTCAGGGCACATGCCTGGGTTTTGATCCAGGTCCCCGGTTGGGGATGTATGAGAGGTAACCTATCAATGTTTCCCCCTCATATTGATGCTTCTGTCCCTCTTTTTCTCCCTCCTCCCCCCTTGCTCTAAAAATAAATAAATAAATAAAAATTAAAAAAAGAAAAAAGAAAACATAGGTAGTAAATCTCAGACATCTCTCACAGCAGTACTTTTCCTGACATATCTCCTTGGGGGAGAGAAACAAAGAAAAATAAACAAATGGGACTACATTAAACTAAGAAGTTTTTGCATACCAAAGGAAACCATCACCAAAATGGAAAGACAATTTACTGAATGGGAGAAAATACTCACCAATGATACATCTGATAAGCGGTTAATATCCAAAATTTACAAAGAACTTATAAAACTCAACACCAAGAAAACAAACAATCCAGTTTTAAAAATGGGCAGAAGACCTTAATAGACACTTCTCCAAAGAGGACATAAAGGTGGCCAATAGACATATGAAAAGATGTTTAACGTCGCTAATCATTCAAGAAATGCAAATAAAAACCACAATGAGATACCACCTCACACCTGTCAGAATGGTTATCCTCAATAAATCAACAAACAAGTGCTGGTGAGGATGTGGAGAAAAGGGAACCCTCGTGCACTGGTGGTGGGAATGCAGATTGGTGCAGCCACTGTGGAAAGCAATATGGACTAACCTCAAAAAATTAAAAATGAAA